>APFE030593735.1:2660-31559 GCA_000404065.3 Pinus taeda | reverse complement strand
TCATTTCCAAAAGAGACTTTCTTTCCTTTTTCAAGAGCAGAATATGACTCAAGTTTTTCTTTATCACCTGTCATATGCTTTGAACATCCACTATCAATGTACCATAGTTTTTCTTGTCCCTCTGCATAAAACGCTATCCCACATCTTTCTGTTTGAGGTTCCTTTATTCTCCATGTTTTGGTGCTTGAAACTTGTTCCTTTTTTTGCTGTAACTTGCCCCTGCATTCAGAATCTTTATGACCAAAGTTATTGCAATTAGAACATTGTTCCTTTTTCTGCTGTAACTTTCTCCTGCATTTAGAATCTCCATGACCAAATTTATTGCAAATAGAACATTCGACTTCATTTTCAAGAGCTGAAAAATTGTTATAGGTCCCTTTTGAAATCCTAGTCATACTCCTTTGCTTTTGAGCTTCTCTAGTCATGATTGTTTTATATGCAACACATTGGGCTGCTTTGTGACCAAATTTATGGCAAGAAAAACATTGTCCATTGAAGAAACTTTTGCGGTTATCGAATCTACCGGCCACGTGATTGTAATCTCTATTGTTATTCATTCTTGAATCAGATTGAGAAAACCTTACCTGTGGCTGGTTGTAACCTTTGTTCATTCTTAAAGCAGCTTGCTGATGGCCTTTATTTGCAATTTGTCCCTGCTTTACCTGATAGTCTCCATTGTGCTTTTGCTCACTCCCTTTTGCTGCCTCAAGATAATTCTTTGAAGTGGATGCTTGAGAAGTTTCTCCAGTATAGCCCAAACCTGTCTTGTTTAGAGGAGAACGCTGAACATTGATAATCTCATCTAGAGTTTCAGATCCTTTGACAAACTTAAGATTAATTGCTTTTGTTTTCTCAATCTCTTTTCTAAGACCAAAAATTTCACCTTCTAACTTTTCAAAAAGTCTTTCCTTCTCATCAAATTCAAATTGTAGAGTATCAATGATCATATTCTTCTCTTCTATACTCTCTTAAGACTAGTAATTTCGTCATAAAAGTAATCCACATCTATAGCATCCATATAATCATCATCATCAAATGCCATTAACAATTTATATTCATTACCTTGTTCATCTTCATCACTGTTTGATAGACCATCACTGTCTTCATGAGTGTAGTAGCTTTTCTTACTTGCACTCTGTTTCTTGTTCCATCTAGCAGGTTCCTTTCCTTTATCCTTATAAGGACATTTTGTAGCATAATGACCTACTCTTCCACAAGCAAGGCATTTAAAAGGTAACTTACCTCTGAACCTTCCAGAACCCCTTTGAAGATTTCTGACAAAATTTGATTCTTCTTCTTCTTCTTCTGGTACGTGACTTGCTTCATAATAATCTCCTTTGCCTGACGCCTTGAAAGCAGTTTCTCTTCTATCTGATGGACCTCCCTTTCTCATTTCATAAGCAGTTAGAATTCCATGTAGCTGAGACATAGTAAGAATTCGTAGATTTTCTTTTTCTTCTATTGCAGATACTTTAGATTCAAACTTGGGGGACAATGATCTTAGAACCTTTTCAACCACAATGGCCTCTTTTATTTCTTCACCCAAATTTTGCATACAATTAACAACTTCATCTACTCGAAGAAAATAGTTAGCCACACTTTCATCATTATACATCTTGAGAGTCTCATACTGAATCCTGAGAGTTTGAAGTTTGGCACGCTTTACCTGTTCATCTCCTTCATAGCTCGTGACAATTTTGTCCCATATCTCTTTTGCGGATTTATAATGCATTACCTTCATGAATTCCGATTGGGATATACATCCTAATAGGGTACTGACTGCTTTTGCATTTGTTTCATACTTCTTCTCGTCTGCATCTGTAGGAGTAGTTGAAGGAAAAGCATAGCCTGTCTCTACGATGTTCCAAACTTCTGTACCAAGAGATTGAAGAGAGGCAGTAACTCTTACCTTCCAATAATTGAAGTTTGTCCCATAAAAAACCGGTGGCCTGATAGATGCTCCCCTCTCGTAGTTTCTCATGATGAAAAATCTTCCTTCAAGCGATCAAGCTTCTTTAGAAGGACCTGCTCTGATACCAATTGTTGAAAATAATACTGAGAGGGGGGGTGAATCAGTATTATCTAGTCCTTTTAACAAATCTTCCTTATTTACACTTTGAATTATAATACCATAAAAAATGAGCATGAACAAGAAAAACAGACAGTCACATCAAAGAACACCAGATATAAGGTGGAAACCCAATGTGGGTGAAAACCACCTGCTGCAATATGTCTCTATCTTCTTTCAAATTAGAAACTCTTTTTACAATGGTCTTGTACTGGTGCAGTCCTTTACCAGTACGCAGGCTGCAACCTGCAGAGAGCTACAACTCTCTCTCGTTTTCCAGTCTCTCCTGGAAGGGAGCTACAACCCCCTACTTCTTTTCAAGGACCACTTTTCATAAATTTTCAAACTGGATCCATATACCTCAAATGATCATCAAGTACATGTAAATTATACAGTCAGCTGCAATAACCAGATCAAAAGTAACAGAACTGAACCCAGAACATCTTATCAACAAGAAAAATTCAACCAACAGAAGATCTTAACACAGATACGCAATTTTCTTCTTACTGGCCTGTGTCGCTATGCACTTCACCCTCTGCTTCTCTGCGTATACCCGCAGAGTTACTTCTACTGTACTGCGTGGCCACGCACTGCTCCTTTCACTGATCTGCGTACAGTACACACTCAAATGTACTATCACGCCGCGTACTGCAAGGTAGGCACGCACCCAGAAGAACTAACGAGCCGCGTATTGTCACCGCAGGTACGCACCCAAAAACACTGTCGCACCGCGTACTTAAACAGCAAGCACGCACCTGAAGCACTGACGCGCTGCGTACCCACGCACTTCACCTTTGTCACCTCTGTGTACCCACGCGCTGCACCTTCACCTCTTCTGCGTACCCACGCACTGACCCTTTGTTGCCTCTGCGTACCCACGCACTGCCACTATTGATCACCTGCGCACCTCTGATTAGGGCCGAAATACAGTCAGATACTCAGATCTGATTTTGCACTCGAGAAATCACCCTTCACAGATTCGCTTCCAACTTCTCTTCTTTAGATCAAGCTTTTTAAACCGAGAACCCAATAGATCAGATCTTAAGATATTCAATACTCAAAAGATGCACAAGCCAAATGATCTCCTTAGGTTTATATAGGCATGCTCTTCCTCAAATCAAGGATCATGGGGCTCAATATAATAAAAATAAACAATACCACGGGCCAAAACCATGATAACACAATACCGTCGGCTAAATACCATGAGAAACCCCATGTGTGGGGTGCTTTACTGCCTTGAAGTGTGTGCAATGGGGTACGCACCCCATGAATGGGTAACCCGTGTATTTGGACGCAGTCGCTGCACGGTATACCTGCGGGTACGCACCTCCTGAACTGTTCTCCTGCGTACTTCTTTATTTTCATCAAAAATGAGAGCCATGCCATGGGTGTTGCCATCAAGTACAACATCTGAAACATATAATCATACCAGAACCATAATGCCAACAATCACAGCAAAAGTTGTGAAAGCTTACTAGGCACAGTGCACCTAGGTTGAGGCGTAGCACACCTGCTCAATGCGGTGCACCCGACACAAAAATTACATAGCAGTTTGAACTGGCGTCGTGCACCTAGGTGTTGGCACGGCCCATCGATCTACCAAGCCAAAAAATCTTGCAAATCAACCTTCTAAGCTTCAAAATATTTAAATAACATCCCTCCAAGTAAGAAAACACTCCAGGTCTGCCATAAAAGAGAATTGGTCATCATTGATAGTGTTTTGATAGGTGAAAAATCAAACCCTAATTTGCTACACAGTTTCATTGCAAAATTGCATAGGGTTTGCAGCATTTTGTGGGATTCTTGTGGCAAGTTGATTTGGTATTTTTTTTTCTTCTGTAATTCAAGTTGACATGTGTTTATGTATGCCATTATCTCTCTCTTTTCAGCTGAACTAAATGAATCAAGGATAAAGGTAGAAATCATTTATGTTGCAATGCTCTACCTAGGGTTTGTTTAGTTTTTCATGTTTTCAACTGTTTGAAGAGGATTCTTGAGACTCTCATGCCATCTCCAACTCCTCACTAGTCTTAAGGCTCTCCATCTCACTCAATTTAAAGTACTAAAGCATTTTCCTACCTCGCCCCCTAAAAACCTCTGCAAGATTGAGTCCATTCCTCGGACCCAAATCTACCTTTCACATTTGAGCCAGTAAACCAACATAAAACTCAATCAAAATCCTCTAAGCATATACCTAGCTGAAAATTAGTCTTTATATCAGTCATCTCAAGCTTCATTTGATATATTTTACTGAGATTGACAAGGATAGAACCCTCTCCCGACCTGATAGGGCTAGCTACCAGGTTAAGCATGGTTTGATGTTACCCTAGACCCCGCCTTTCTCAGCCTGAGGTAGATTTAGGCCCTAACAATCCGTGCCCGTATTATTATATAAATCCCAAATATTACATATTCCATCCAGCGGTTAAATATAACCATATAAAGTCAATAAAATAAAATTAATTAACCAATTCGAGGTTAATTAAGAACCCAAACCCCCACTACACTATACAAGGATTAATTAATCCCCATGATTAATTAATAACTTTTCGGACCAATCACTTTACCCTTGATATAATTAACTCTTTCATTATTATTGGGCTCGCCCTTTGTTAGCCTCCCACCACTTCCTTTTGTCGACCACCGTCCAATCGGATCCCTCAGATCCGACGGATATTGCTCATATTGAACAACATTTTTGGTTGACTGTTAGCGTGCAATATGAGCAGTTTCCCGAACAGTGCCAACGCTACATGTCGAAAGACGTGTGGAATCGTGCAGCCCCCCCCTTAATAACACTTACCTCCCAAAAACAGTGCGATAGATCCCGCTTACCGTCTAATCGCTACACGACAAACCATCTATTGCTCAATTCGTGCCATATTTCGAAATTATACCCATTAAACCTTATAACGTGAAAACCTATGTTTTCATGGTTTTCACCCATTCGACTGTGTAAACCAATGAAACCTTTTCGACCTCCCCTACAAACCAATGCTTTCTTAACAGTTTGTTTTGTTTTACAGGTGATCAGAAGACCACAGCCTTGGATAAACAGTCTTAATACTAGTCATATTACCTATTTACTCCAAGATTGTTATCAAATCTATTCATACAAAGATGGAAAATAAAACATACAGTAAAAGGACAAGCAATGGAATCATGGAATTAAAAGGATTTACTGTTGAAACAAACAGTAAAAAAACCTAAAATATACAGTGAAGGAAAAAGGACACAGTACAAAACAGTCAAAGTGTATCAGGGTTAAAGAGTATCAGATTGAATATCAAGTCAAGTAAATCAGCTAGGATGAAGATAAACAACAGGGAAGACAGTTACAAAGCATAGCATACAAATTCATGTCAAAGTGAAGAAAGATGAAAAACAGAGTGGTAAACAATAAACAATAAATAGTAAAACAATAGAAGTAAACATGAAGACATTAAGGGTTAAACAAAGATGAAAACACTTTCACCAGCTACAACAAAGTTTATCCAAAGTAAAAGTGAAAAATAGTTGAAAGGAATTTAAGGTTAAAAGATGAAATCATAGTAGAAATGGTAATTTCTTTAGAAATTTCCTGTTTAAGTCTTAGTTTTGCATGAACTATTGTGGCCAATCCAAGAAGTATTTCGATAAATTGGAGGTGGCCTTTGTTCTTAACAGGCCAATATACAAAAACCTATCTCATTGTTTACACTGGTATTACCAAAATGGAGAGATGTGCATATATTCACAACCTATTTTTTAGCTTGTGCAAAGTCTTGTTTTTTACATCTTTTGGCAGAACATAGTGTGAACAGCTGGAGGTGCATTTTGGGAAACGAAGAGAGGTTTATCTCAAAACTATTATTATCTATAATAACATCTTTCACATTTTACATATATAGCCCGAATTGAGATATACAAGTGTATCATTGGACCCTAATTTTGCAGAATTTCTGGGGCATAATGCACAAAGGAAGGAAGCAATTAGTGGCTAGGATGCCTCATCATCACTTAAGAGTTGCTATCAAATTTGAATTTCTCTTATTTGTCACCATAAATCCATAAAAATAGTTCCAAATAGATTCATTGGTTTTGAATGTCCTTTATTTAAGTTCTATTAATGTAAATAGTTGGAGATATTTGTGAAACTAATCTAGATATTTTTTCAAGATATTTCAATTTACAATTAGTATAAATACTTCTTCATTTGAAGTATTTTGGGGGTAGTCTATAAAATTTCTGTAACTCTATGCTATCAAGCTGAGAAAGCTTTTGTATTCAAGACTAGATTTTTGCTGGAAAAGGAATAGAAGTTGAGGACATTTCATCAGATCCATGTGCAGTCTAATTGCAAGTAAGTATTATATTCTTGTGATTTATTTGTTATGTACCTATTTCAAGGTTTCATGCATCTTAAATCTAAATGGTAAAATAGTCAAAGTATATCAGAACTAGCTTTATTTTTCTTTGATATCAACAATATACCATTTACATGTTTTCTTCTAAACTATTTTGATAAAGGAATTCCTAATTACTCCTATATCAGTGTAGTTTTCTCTAATAAGTCCCTAGTATAGGATTATTAATTGCCTTATGCTCGTTGACCTATCTTCCCTTCCTCTTTCTAATATTAACTTGAAGATTCTTGATTTCCCTCTAGTTTTGAGCCGAAATATCATCCATTTCAAGTCCCAAATTTTGTTTTTACTCTGTTATCCTGCTTGTTGGAATCCTACCTCAGTAATTTGACTTAATCCAGTGAATTATCCCTTTTTGACTCCATATCCCAATGGCCTAAAAGCCTGATTTTCCCATTTGTTTCAGAATTCCACCACTCTCAAACAAAATAACCTGGAACTTTCATAACTATACTAATATCCCATAAAACAACGCTAAATCATAAAGAGAGAGCCCTATCTAAGTACAGATTGGCTATATTTTGTACTTAAAAGATTGGTTTGTGGTTACCTTGGAAATTTCTTTCTTTAACCTTGAGAAAATTCTGAGTGATAACAACCCCATAGGCGTCACTAGCTTTAGTAGTAGAGCAAGTCCCAAGTGAACAAGGGGATATTGTTCTCCTTGAGGATAATCTAGGAACAAATGTGTACAACATAACCTTTGATGAGTAACAACACAGAGTTATACATGAACGTAGAGAACACACCATGGATGATCATGCATCAACTAGGAACTTTGAATAATAGGTGATTGTGTCAGATGTATGAATACATCCATCTACCTTGGACGATGCTACAAAGGCTTTTGCCCAAGCCATGATCTCACGTGTGAACTTCTTGATAGCACAAAATGAGTGCATGCCTGAGGAGTTGCAAGAGGCTAGGTAGAGAGACAAACAATCAATTGGATATGCTAGAGTAGAGGTAGTCACGTAGAGACTGTATGATAGGTTCATCACTATGCACAAGATAGTTGTCCATCTATGTGGCCATTAGAAGCTCTACACCAAGATATCGTGAACACTTACAGATACATATGTCACTATTGTTCATATACATACATGGACAATGAGGTACAAGTGAGCCTCGCTTCACTTGCACAAGATGATGAACTCACAGGTAGAGTTAGACAAAGAACACATTAGGAGTCTGATCCAGAATTATGAGGAACTCCTACCACTCATAACCAATGTTGAGGATTCGTACGCATAGTTGTTCAGGAGTCTGGATTTTGTGGTGAGAAAGTATGGCACCCCATCAATTGGTACTCTCACCGAGGCCAAAGAGAAGAGCCAAGTTAGACTAGAGCTCGATGCGTACTTTGACCAGTTGATGCTCATGGCCACCAACACAGATTTTCAAGTTAGTGCAGATAACATGCAGATGTACATTGTTGACCCGACCTTACTCAGGACTAAGTTGTGCATGTTACAGGACGAGTTGGATGAAAATTTCTGAATCAGTATACCTGGAAGAAATGGAGGCAAGAGTTCATTTCCAGGAAGACATCATCAAAGAATATTCAGACAACATTGCGCACTATTAAGCATGGCACCAGTTTGTCATCAAGGATCACAGAGAGGATGTTGAGGAGCTAGTTTTTCTAAAAATGTCTGAGTCTTAGTGTTTTCTTATCTAGCTTACTGAAGCCCATTTTTGTCCCACATGGGTATATGTGGAAAATGTATCATTTTTGTAAACATGTTGTAAAATGAAATTCCAAGTGTCATTAATGGAATGAAAACAATCATATGTAATGTAAATAGTATGTAATCAAGTTGAAGAGTCATGAGGGTAGTCCAAGGGTCACAAAGGGGAATGTCAAGGGTCACCCAACCCTTTTTTATAAATAGAACCACATAAATCATAGAAGATCCTTTTGGGAGCCAAGCTTTTACCAGGCAATGCTTAGAGAAGGTCTTGGAGAGTATTGTGACAAGCCTCTACTTCTCGATAGTGAAAAGCGAGTACATCTCTTTAGAGGAGTAGGCAGTGTTGGCTGTAACATTCCACTATTGGTGCTAGTGGTTTTCATGGTTATATGTATGAATGAAAATTTCACTTTTATATAATATAATAGAGCCAAAAAGTTTTCATGCATATGTTGTTATTGTGGTTGGACTATTCTAGTTGCTTTAGCAATGTATATGATTGCATGAATCTTGTTGGAATAATGTTGTTGGTTTAACCCATCACCTTGGATTATGGACTATTCTTCTTCCAACCTGTGATCTCATTCTGCTCGTGTGTTCCTTTCAGGCTACGTATTATTACTTGCTTCTAAGGGACACACCTCCTTTCCCCTTTTTTGTGTTAGAACCTCCCCATGCATCTCTCCTGACTCACCGCAAGGTCACACACTTCCAAAAAATAAATCTTGCTTACCTTTGTGCGCTATCGTAGTTAAGGCATAACTTTACTACCCACTGCTGGGACTCCTACTCCAAACGGTCTGAGGTCTAGCTAGGACTTCTTACCGGGGAGATCCCTGGACATGTTGGTGGGCCAACACTGTCAACATGTAGTAAAATTATTTTTGACTCAAGAAGATAGAGATGGTTATAGGGAAAAGTGGATAACAAAAATTTAGGAATTTGACCTAGAATCACACCAACTAAATTATTAAAAGTTCAAGGTATAGCTAAAATATTGCAAAAATATAATTTCATAATTTTAGGCATTAACTCTATAATGCATTTTTTTGATTAAAAAATGGAGAAGAATCCACAAGAACCTTCTCTGGAGGAGAAAGAGAAGAATCCACAAAACACTTCTCTCAATGTAAAGGGGAATGTTTTTTTATCTAATTGGTATAATAATATTGTTTATTTGTTGTAATTTTTTTGATTCCCTTCTGAATTAAATATAAGGCAAGCCAGATACCTCTAGCTTAAATAAATAAAGTTCTCTATCATCAATGAGAATTTGTATTGGAAGGACCCTTTGGGTGTGTTTTTATTGTGCTTACTAAATAGGAAACATATGGGGTGATAGATGAATTTCATAGGGGTGCTTGTGGAGAACATTTTTCCTTGAAGGACAATTGTTCATAAGATCTTGAGGGTAAGCTTTTATTAACCAAATGTGTTTTCTTAAATCGAAGCAAAAGTTAGAAGTTGTGTTCCTTGTCATATTTTTGTAGGTAAGGAGAAATTACCATCTTTTCCTTTAATTTCAGTCTTGGTGGAAGCACCTTTTATGTAATGGGGGTTATATTTCATTCGAGAAATTTATCCAACATCAAGTAATCAACAATTTTTTCTTTTAACTACAATTTATTATTTTACTAAATGGGTGGAGGTGATTTCAGCAATAAATGCAATAGACGCAATGGACATTAAATTATTAGAATAAAATATTTTGTCTATATTTGGCTACCCAAAGGAATTTATCATAGACAATGCATAAGCTTTCCGTTCTATCAAGAATATCATATTGCTCTTCTATTCCACTTCATAATACCTATAGAGCAATGGATTTGTTGAGTCCTCAAAAAGATTCTGGTGAAAGTGATAATGAAGGTGTTATATGATCATAAGAAGAGTTGGGACACTCATTTAAAGTTTTCACTTTGGGATAATAGAGTTTCATCAAAAGAGAAATATGTAAATTTCCTTTCCAACTTGTCTATGGTACTAAGGCAATTTTCCCTACATAGTTAGCCTTTCCTATTATCAAAATTTTGCAACATTATTATGAATAATATGATGAATTCAAAATAAGGATACGTTAATTGATTTATCTAGAAAAATATAGAGAATGGGTAAAGGGTAAGCTACAAAAATACCAGGATAAAATGAAGCTTTTGTTTGATAGAAAATCCAAAGAAGGAAATTTCAACCAAGGTGATCTAGTGCTCAGATGGGATGCTATAAGACAAGAAAATAGAAAAAATGGTAAGTTTGATAATATTTGTTTGGGACCATTCAAAGTGGCTGAAGAAAAGTGGAACAACACATTCATTATGAAAATGTTATATGGTGAGACTTTGTCACTGCCATGGACAATATTTCAAACACTTTATTTAGTATTAAAGAATCTCATTTTCAATGTAAGTAACCAGAGTGATTTAAGTTTCCAAAGTAGGTGTGAACATTATCTACAACATGTGACTCCATAGCCCAAGGTGAAGGCACTAGTTGTTGCTCTTAGTATCCTGATAGGAGATGCAATCCCTAGATAGAGTTGATATTGTAAATATTTTAGTTTCAAATTATTTGCTAATATTTTGATTAAAATTTATTTTGTTTTTTTTTTAATTAATATTATGTAATAAGTGTTAGCATGATTAATTTAAAGAACACGCATCATTGGAGGACTACTAGGACCACCAAACAAAATAAATGGTGATTAAGTGCCCCCACCTTCCTTTTGAGTTTTAACAAGGGCTAGAGGTCTGCATCTTTTCCATATTAAAATACCTTCTTTTATGTAAAAAAAAAGGGGGGGATACCAACCTTTTTCAGTATTATGTCATTTTTTTAATTTTAGAGACAAATACATGAGGCTCGTCATGCCCTAGAACTTCAAATTTCTTCCTCATTTTCCCTATGGGTAATCTTGTTCTTGTTTCTCTAGTAAATTTGAATTCTAAAAATTGTAACAATGAAAGGGAAAGTGATTAAGCAATCACATGAAACTTATGTAAATTTTTATGAGTTTCCTTTCATCGACTAAGAAGTCAATTCTCATGAGACCCATTGTGAATTCAAATTCTTTGAGATTTCCACCTAGGAATTTTAGTGTTTCCAAGACCTATAAGATGTTTCATTGGCGTGGGAGTCATATTTGGCTCAATTCATAATACCCAAAACACACCCTATCCAAAATTCCTCATCTGGTGCTCTGAAAAATATCTTCCAAGTAAAAAGGAACTTGTATCTAAAAATGGGTCTATGTTGTTTTATATTAACCCTGAGTAAATTCTGAAAATGTTACATTATAAAGCCTATTCAAGTCCAAATTCCAAATGAAGAAGCATTCAGTTAGTTGTATGATGATTTAAACTTAGAGAAAAGAAAATCACACTTCTTTCAACCTTTTTACCTCTAAATGCTCCAATACCATAAAACAATCTGCCTTATTCCTCATCTATTTTCCCAGAGATGTCTAGACAGATGATTTCAATGATATTTTTTTTCTAGGGTATGAACGTGATAAAATAGTAGATGAAGTCATTTCACTAGTCAAAAATTCCTTCATTATATTTCATTTTAGCTAGTACCTATTTGATGTCATTAATGACTAATTGGAGAATTTCAATGTTACTGTCTATTTGGTACCATTATGTTCTAGTTTATATGTTTTTGTATTTTCAAGTGGAGAAGTTATCTGGTATTCAATTGAAAAAATAGGATTCCAATGGAAATGCATTTTCAGTAATTCACTGGGCTTCAATGTTGAGGAAGCATCCTTAAGAATTTTCATTCTGATACTTTTCAATAATTTTTTATGAGTTTCCTTCAGTCTTATGTATGATGTATTACCACTGAGAATCCACCCAAATATTAAAAGAATTTCGCAAATCAATGATGCAGTTAGGGTGAGAGACTGGTATTTGTATAAATATGTTACTAAGATTAGAATATATGGAAGTGAATTGCCACCTTATAGCCTTCCAGTTTTGTTGCCTATAAGAAATTTTTCTTTAGATTTTATCAGATATAGTTTAAATATGGTTAAGGTTCATTTGTTGCCTAGGAAACATCCTGCTCTTTTCAAGCTAGAGGCAAAGGTTGGGCCATTTCTAGTAAACAATAGAGTAGAAAATGAATAAATTGAAAACATGATGAAGTATGTTACTATGATCCTCATGGCATAATTTCAAGTAAAAGGGTTGAACAAAAAACAACTCATTATAACCATGTGCCAAGGCCTGAGGTAGAGAAATATGCTAAGAAGGAGGTTTGGGAGCATTATCCTTCAACAGTTTCACATGAAAGTATTAGAACAGATCGATCATCAAATTTAGACATATTGGAACTACTCAATAGAGAGAAAAAAAATTAACTAGGGTATTTTTTTATACTCATCAATAAACTTCTGAATCAGAGGACACACAAATCAAAATACAAAAGAGGTAGATACTTGAAGTATTATATGTTTCAGTTACTGAGGCTACATCAAGAGAGGTTGTCATATCAAGAAAGACTACTTTAAATCTTGAATTGATTCCATTTGAAGCTTTGGAATGAGAAGTATCATCATCTAGTATGCCACCTACTATTTCTTCTAAGAAGGAAATCATATTTTCTCAATTTATGGAAATTAAGAATAGAAATGTAAAATTAAGGTAAGAGGCCTTTAGTGAGGTTTGGAAATAGGGCACATTTTCACAAACCAGATCGTTATTAGCCATGGATTTGAAAAAGGTTAGCTCCAAATGAAAATGTTCGATCCAAAATATCAAATCATTAAGACTGTAGAAGATTACAAAGCTTCCAAGCTCACTATTGACCTAAAAAAGATGCATGTGGTTGATTATATGGATATCCATAAACAAGCAAGGGATTTTTTGTGAAGTATTATATCAAGCTCAGCTGCAATTGTTGCTAAACTTGAAAATTTGCTAAGGTGTATAGTCAGCTTAAGCAAGAGAAATTTTCTAAAGGAACCAGGAAGATGAAGATAAAAAATATAAACAACATTATTATCAAGTTGGGAGTGTAACCAAATGAATGTGCTTCAATTCAGGCTTTGATAAAGTCCAAATATACAAATATCCAAGTCTTGAAGAAAAATATCAAGATGTCAGGGCTAGAGCATGTCCAAACCCCATTTTTAGAAGTAATACAAAGGGAGAAAGAGTAGTTTCTCTCATTTATTATTGAATTGAATAAACATATTGAAAAACTAGAAGAACATACTAAAAATTTACTCAACAAGAAAGATGAATAGAAATGTGCAAAATTACCCCTGAAAGAACTATGATTCAAGTATATCTCTTGGAAAATTTGACTAAAACAATAGTAACCACCTCCTGCCATATTTAGCCAACTTAACCAGTCTACCAGGGTAAACATGTGACTAAGAGTTACTATGATATGACTCAACCTCCTAAGTATAGTTAAGGAAGTGAAATCAACAAACAAAAACTTTACTAACTTTCCTTAGGAGCTACAGGAACCCCAGGAGCTAAATAGTCACTCCAGGTTCCCAAACCCTAAGCTAGATTTATTTTTCACTGACTTGAACTCCCATTCACATGAAAAATCTTGCATCATGCGACTATATGCCTCCAGTCACATGCATATGCCTACAAGGGACACACTGCAGTCTCAATTTCCCAGTTTTGTGCTTGCAACAGTGAAATCTATGCCACCATTTCAGGTCTAGGCTCCAAATCACTCCCTAGAAATTTTTGAAACTTTCCAGGACAATAATTAACACAAGGAAAATGCCTCTAACACAAAACTTGATCAAGGACTTGAGCTAACTAAGCCTAACCATGACAATAATTTCATCAAACACATTGAAAACATGTAATATATAGGTCATGAATGCATATTTGAACATAGGGGTTTGATACTTATCTAAGAATCATCAAGAATGTATAAGGCCCTCTCATAATAGCCACAATAACATCTATTAGGTCATGCATTCAAAAACCATTCATTTATCACTCAAGACATGTTAAGAGACATAATTAGAATCTGTCATAAAATAATACTTATAACTGGGGTATAACCATAATCATAACAGTGATAGAACAACCATTAAAGCCTCATAATAACAAGTACAATTACTCAAACAAGAGGAAGATAGCTCTTATTTATATATGAAAAATCCAACCAATTCATGTACTTCCACATACCACCTGACCATAGATTGGGCAAAACCAAATCTCTCTTTCAACCAATCACCACTGCGTCATATTCCAAGCATGAATGTGGGATCTCATAGAATAAACAAAAAAAAAACAAACTAGGGATTTCAAAGGAAAACCCACCTCAACCCTCAATATGTGATTCCACCTCACAATTGAAAACCACTAACATCAAAAGATCGATCTCTACCCAAGTTATCCAGGCCTGCAGAGTGTTTGTTCCAACTCCGCTCCAGAATTGGTAACTCCGCCAACAATTGTTGCAAGACTCTAGCAAATTTGTCCAACCAAGGCCCCAGGACTAGTAACTCAACCCATGAAGGGTTCTAAAGTATTTGTCTAACCAAGGATTCTAGGACTAGTAAATCCACACAAGCTATTCAAGGGTGCCTAGAGCATTTTTCCAACTAAGGATATAGGAACCAATATCTCAACCCCCATCCATAATGAACATGAACATCAATTATAAAATTAATGGAAAAACCCACAACACCATGGCTATTCACGAAATGGCAAGGCTAGGAAAAACCATTGTCAATCCAGGAAACCCTTCATGCCAATGATAGATCATAACCAAATAACCACATGCATACACCATGCATGCCAAAATTAGAAAGGAATCATACATGAAACTCAGTACTTGCAAATAAATCCAATTGTAGTTGTTGATCCACCTGTTCCCTTGTACTTTTCCTCATTCTGTTGTCGTGTTTCTCCAAATCCAATATGCTCCAAGAATGCTCCAAGATAATACTGACAAAAGGTTGTGAACTAATCCTCATAAGCATTTTTATCATCTAGGCCTCTATTTTCTTCATTTTCCTTCATTTTTCCTTCAATTTTCCTTACATGCAATTCTATGACCTTTCACCTTCCTTTTCTCCTATTTCATTATTTTATAACTTAAATGCCAATTAATGCCACTTTTCCTTTGCAAATGCATTTTCCAATTTCCATAGCCACAAATTAATCACCAACAATCCCCATCGCAATGTTTTTTCCTGATATTCAACTTGGAATACATGTTCCATGACATTGGTCTTTTTTTTTCCTTTATTAACTTTATTACATGGATTTTGAACTAGAGCTATTACAAAACACTCCCCCTTAGGGGAAAACCATCCTCGATGTTCAAAGACACTTTTAAACTAACAAAGACATTCTTCCCATGGAGCTTTATAACATGAGTCGATGCAACATTTACATCATATTCATTTGCTAAAACATAACCAACATACCATGAACACCATACCAGATATTGGAGATTTATAAGAAAACTCGATGTGGTATTTACATACATAAGCATATGTCGACATAACCAAAACACAACATCAAATCATATACCAAAATTCATCCACTCATCCAATGAAAAGAGAAGGATATATAGCCTGCATTCAGTAAACCATCTCCCATGTAGCTTCGTCGAGCCCAAAGTTCTTCCACTGCACTTTAACTTGCTTGATTTCTCGATTCCAAAGCATGAGAATATTTCTCTACAAAATGCATTGATGTTCTAGATGGAATTCTCCTTCTACATCCACCTACAATACATTCCAATCAATCACATGATCAACATATTTCACATACTTCTTAAGAAATGACACATGGAATTCATTGTAGGAGGCAGTACAAGTCAGTAAGATACTAGTTCGATCATCTCGAGAACCTTGAAAGGCCCACAATACCAAGGTGCCAACTTGGCACATGATCCAATCCTCAAGGAGCTCTTCCTGGGCTTGATGCACAAGTACACATGTTCCCCAACTTGAAACGTCTTAAAAACCTTGTGTTGATATGCATAGCACTTCTTCCTATCATGTGATATATTTGGATTCTTCTTGACAAATTCGATTTCATGTTCTGTTTCTATGAACATGTCTAGTTTTATCAATACCCTTTTAACTAGATCACTCCAACTGGTGGGAATATTTCAACTTCTCCCATAAAGTGCCTCAAACTGACTCATCCTCGGTGACTCCTAATACCCATTATTGTAAGAAAACTCAACCTGTGGTAGATACTCTTCCCACTTTCGCTACTGATGTATAACATACATTCTCAACATGTCCTCCAAATTCCTATGGACCCTCTTTGTCTGTCCATCTATCTGTGGATGGTAGACTATACTGAAGGCCAATTTTGTACCCAAACCTGAAAATAAATCTTTCCAAAACTTGGGAGTCAACTTGGCATCTCTATTGGAGACAATATTCTATGGAACATCATGCAACGTCACTATATCTCTGATGAAGACCTGTGCTACATCACTAGCAGAATAAGTAGACTTAACTACTATGAAGTGAGCTACCTTGGTAAACTTGTCTACCATAACCATAATAGAATCATGTTATCTAGATGTCCTTGGAAAACCTGTAATGAAGTCCATGGAAATGACCTCCCATTTACAGTCTAGAATTGGAATCGGTTGTAATGACCTACCTGGATAATTACACTCTGCTTTTACCTTTTGAAAATCCAAACATATCGCTACAAAATCAACTACCTCTTTCTTCAATTTTGGAAAATGGTTGAATTTCTTAACCGCTGTCATTGTCTTTTGATATTCCAGGTGACCTAAATCCTACTTGACATGAAATTCTTGAAAGTTAAGCTTCTTGAGTTCATTTTTGTCCGACACATAAATCCTATCCATAGATCTAACCAAACCACCTGTAGTGAGATGAAAATCCACATCCTATTCACCTAAACCCTACTGTTGTAACCTACACTTAAGTTGTTAGTACTTGTCATCCTATTGTCCTGCCTCCAAGATATGATCCTGTAAATTTGTCCCATATGAAATCATAGCTTATATGTGATTTACTGACACTCTTATGCTAAGAGCACCTACAACCTTGTTCTCTTAACCCTTAATGTACTTGATCTCGAAGTCAAACTCATTGATCATAGCCAACCACCTAGCTTTCTTGGCATTCAAATTTGGTTGTTCAAACAAGTATCGCAATTCACTATGATCACTCATCAAGATGAACCTCCTACCTAGAAGATAATGTCTCTACATATTCATTGAATGGATGATAGCTTCCAACTCAAGATCATGCATCACACAGTTCTTATCATGCTCATTTAGTTTCCTCAACTCATAGCATACTACCTATCCCTCTTTCATGAGGACTCCACAAAGTCCTCTCTAGAAAGAATATGTACACACCATAAACTCTTTGTCCAGATACACAATCTATAACATTGGAGCATTGGTAATCAACTACTTCAATGGTTAAAAACTAGTTTCACATTCCTCCCCCATTCAAATTTATCTATGTTGAAGGTACTAGACCTGCCAACATTCAGGGGATCTCCCTGGTATGAAGACCCAACTAGATCTCACACCATTTGGTGTAGGAGTCCCATCTGGTATGATCACCTAGTTACTATAATCTTAAATATTTGTCTTAGCTCTTGTTTGTCAGCGCATCAGAGTGCTTTACTGTATCTTCAAACAACTAGGTTCGCGTGCTTAGTGAGTGCTTAGTGTCACTTGTGTTAAGGTTTTTTCACTGGAAAGGGAGAGGGTGAGAGTGAGTCTCAAGTATAAAAGGAATAGTCCTAACTCTATTAGAGACACACAACATAGTAGGACATGTGCAGCTTCTAGCAGAGTAGTCCACACAAATGCGACAGTCACAAAACACAAGGTGAATAGATAACACGTATGACACGTAGGGGAATAGTACACAAAAGTGCAATAGTCATTATAAGAAGTTTAAAAGAATGAATCTGTCGAGTTTCCAGCAAAATTTTCCAAATGGGAAAGACAACGTTAACAACTTATCCAACACATTGTCGAAATAATATGTATTAGAATAACTGAAATAGTTCATTTGTTTTAATACAGGTTAAAGAAACATGCATTACAAGCATCTAAAGAATACTCTTACAAACGAATAAAATACATGTGTGAACACATGCTGGCCTATTATCGGGCTTCTGAATTAAGTGAGAGTTCCAAGACACATTGGTACATCATTACATCACTAACCTCAATAGTGGTGCGCTGGATCCATTGGTCGCTCCTCAAAGAAACTATTACAGACTCTTGAGGCTATGTGGGAGGAGCCAAGGTGAAAAGTATTTTTCATGTATAAATGAGGGGTATATATAGCCAAGGATGAAACTGATCCTTGTGACTATTTGACTTCCCCCATGACTGTTTGACTTACATGACTTTTCAACTTTACCTGACTCTTTAACTTTTCATGTGGGCCTCTTGGAATTCCACGTTACATTACATTGATTACAATAGTATGGCCCACAATAGTGATGTGGTCAAGATGACTCATGACATGACTCAACACGAAAGTGCTAGTACGTTCATGTTGATGGTGGTTTCCATGTTGAGCCACACTACTGCTAAGTGATGAGTGTGCTCTTGGTGTATCATAGCTTCACCACCGCATGGTAAGGTGTATGAAGTCTTTGACGGTCTTGGTTTTCACTTGATATTTCACGCATGCACATGTGTCTCCTTTTCTTGCTACTTGGAACACTTCGTGTGTTCATTCATTTGCAAACAAATCTCCTAGCATGCGCTCATTGTTCATCCCATTTTTTGTTCTACCATGTCTCATCCATGTACTTGTATCTGCAATCACTCATGACAAGACGACATCAAATCCAAAATTCTCTTAGTCTACCATGATGCATCATCTTTCGTTTTTGGGTGCAGGTGACTGAGAGAGAGGACAAGGCTCTAAAACTACATAGAGCACATTCAGGTTGGGATGTAGGCTTTAGACCTGTCAAGGAAAATTACACAGAGATCACTAAGAGGCTGAGATGAGTAGCCTAGTAGTGACCATCTGCAAGATCTAGCTCATCTGGAGGGCAGAACTGCAGAAATATTCTAGGGAGGTTGTGCATGGATAAAGGAGGACATTGGCAGTGAAAACTACACAGATTCTCTAGGGAGGCTGGTAGCGGGCTACAGGAGCTTGCTGGCAAAAACTGTGAAAAACTGGGAGGTTGTCCGATAGGACATCTCTAGATAGTTTCTAGGCTGAGTGGAGTGTCAGGTAGTTAGAGGAAATCCCAAGAAAAATGTGTAGTTTTTAGGAGGAGCAACAGGTTGGCTGACAGGTGAATTGGCTAACAAAACTGCACAAATTTCGAGGACAATATAGTGACAGGCACCAGGTGTCTATCCTTCATGTTTGTGTGATTTCTTCAGTCAGCAGAGGTAAGCATGCTAGAATCGTTTGTGCCAATTTTTGGTGGAGTGAAGCCTGGGGTCACTGCACGGTCAAAATCTCCAGTTGACCATCTGAAATCTTGATAGATTTGCTTATGGGTGATATATATTGAGATGGCTTGCTAAGAAATTTATGCATTGTTCTAGGTGATAGTCAGTTGGGTTTACTCTAGGATCATGCAGTACAAACTACTTGGGAGGCAGGCTATATCTCTGTGCAATTTTGGGCAGGAGTACATGATGACTGATGGTTGAGCTGTGTAATGCAGCTTAGCGAAGGTCCAACTAATGGAGGGTGGTCCAATCAATAGACTTCCACAAAAATGGCTAAGTGTGTGAGTGAGTGATATCATGAATACATGACCTTGCAAAAACACACTCAACATGACTCGATGAGAAGACACCTCATACCAACAAGACAACATATGCTTAGTGTGACTAACTATGGGGCTGCCTATTAGTGAGAGAGACAAGTGCAACACCTCAGATAGACATTCAGACGACTGTGACTACACTTGCACGAAAGTACTTACAACATTGTGCGTGAGTGTGATAGATGTTTACAAGGAAAACACAACCTTCAACATCACCAAAGCGAGGTCACAAGCATGACATAAAAGTCAGCATGCTGAAGACAACAGTTGGTCAATTAAGTGAAAAGGAAGCAAGACATGTAGAAGAAACACACAAAATGACTTTTTGTGCTTGCGCACAAACATGTTACTGAGGATAGGATGATATGAAAATGACAAGCAGTCCTGCAAACTCAATTAAGAGGTGTACTTTGAAAGGTGTTCTTTATTTACCATACTTACCCTCGATATGATCATGCATTTGAGAGAGTTTTCATGCGGTCCTAGTCTCTTCCATTACTTGGTGTCTTGGTCCTTCTCCTCAACTCCATCGGAGTGATCTTAACATGTCACCTTTTACTTTAGTCACTGGGTGATGGATCGATGCAGCTTCAGTGGGAGATGATTATTTTCAGGATGAAGCCATGGGAGGCCCATCTGCATAGTTTTTGCATGCAAGACTGACAAGACAACTTTGAAAAAACTGCACAATTTTGAGGCACATGACACAACTGCAGGATCGAGGTCCTGAGAGGGAACCTATGTATAGTTTCTTAATGGAGGGCAACTGGACTCCTCTATGCATTTCTAGAGAGAAGCGCTAGGTGACTGAATTCTCTACACATTTATGGAGAGAAGCGTTGGTTGGGGTGTCTGTAGGCTACGAGGTTTCAGCAGGCAAGGGAGGAAGCTTGATGGTTGCAGAAGCAAATTACAAAGTTATGGGAAGTTGAATGAGGCTAGGTTTCTCAGGAAATGGCTAAGTGTGAGATCAATGAAACAGATGTAAACAGTGATCGAACTCAATTGTGATCACACACATACAATTAGTGACACAACGTAGACCATACAAAATGCATAAGACATACTTATGTTGATGCAAAAACCTTCGTGACAAGAGTGCGTGAAGTGAGTGTGAAACATGTCTATGTGATGACAACCACTCATGCGCACATGCTTTCCCTTGAAGAAAAACAACATTCCCTTTACATGATGAAGAACAATCCTTAAGTCCAAAGTTGACACATGCTGCATAAAGATGAGAAAATGGAAAAATATTAAGATCAATGAGGGGATATTAAAATCATCAGCTTGCCAACAAGAAATCAAGGTTGTTCAATTGCAGGATCCATGGTAGGTTATAAAATTTTCATGTGACCCAAAATTTTGGAAGGTGGTTGTGGCCGCTACAACATTAGTTATACACTGGTAGAACTCCAGCTCTTTGTATGGACCTTGTTTTGTGAAAACCGAATCTAACCCTTCTGGAAGTATTATTCGATTCTTTGATCATCATGGTTTTCACACTGGATTTATTGAAAGATGTAGCACCTGTCATGCCCTTGATTAGTCTGCACACATTCCAAGCCAATTCAATTCAATTTTTTCAATTGGGGATGAGGGGTATATTAGTATACAAGCAATATGACTGTCAGATTTTATGTTTTATATTTGTTGTTGCTCCACTACCAACATGCCTAGATAGTACTCCAATGGATTCACACAAGAACACAAGAATTACTTTGTTACTAGTGAGCCTGGTGACTACCCTAGTGGAGTTACTTGTATCACCTCTCTGCATAGGAATACTTTCTCTTCTTTTTCCTTATTCATTTTTCATTTTTTTCAATAACTATGCATAGGCACTTATTTATTTCAGATGCAGAAGAGGGATCCCGACTTATTAAGAGCAAGAGAGGTCGTTCCTTCAGATAATTATGTTATATATACCTCTAACATACTTTTTAATGTTTTCCCCCTCATATTACTCTACTTGACTGAGTTGACAAGGGTTAACCCAAAAGAACTGATTAGAGTAGGAGGTACTAGTTAACAGTGCAAGCTTTATGTTTTCACCAAGACTCACTCTAAACAAAATATATTTTCCATCAATGCATCATTGACTAAAGACAACAAGTTCTTCATAAAGAGAGAGCACAATAGATAACCAGATGTTGATAGTTGTACAAGTCCTCTTCTATTTTCCCACCTTGTCTCGAGAGCCAAACACAGTTTCATGAGAGGCTAACCTGCAGGTGCAAGAAAGAAAAGAAAGAAAAAAGAAGAATTAAAGTGAAAGAAAAACAATTAAGCAAAGAAATCAAGCAATCAAACCAGAAAGAAAAGAAAAGCAAAGAAGCAAACACTACTACTCCTAGGCTAAACAATGAATGGGCCTACTCACGTGAAGTGATATTTCCAATGCAGACATTGGCACATTGGCTAACCCATGTTGGTGAAGGCATGGTTTGCAAAAAGCACAACCAAGTGATCCAACAAACATGAAAGATATAAAAATGAAGACCAATAGTATCTGAGCTTAAATGCGTCCACAGAAAAGAAAAGAGTGAAAGCACAAGACAAAAACTCTATAGACATACCATGGTGCTATAACACACTGCATACAGATGATAAGCATATGCACTCTCTTGACTATGACAGACAAACAAACATGAGAAGATGAGACAATTTACACCTTGCAAGTGTGCTTGCTGTGAATGATTCCTCTAGTGTGTAAGTGATGGGATCTTCTGATTCGGGTGGATGAAGCAAAATATGTGCATAGGAATGATCTCCAGAGCATGCAGATGAGTGATGATGAGCCTTGGGTGTTTCACAAATTTTCTGATCGGAAGTGGAACTAACCTTAGGAAAGTGAGAGCCTGACATAACCATCATCTCAGGCTAAAGTGCCTCAATAGCCTGTGGGGTTTCCACTTCATCAATAGATAGATCATCAGAGACAAATGGCTTAGACATATTAACAATGAGTGAATCAACATCGTGATCAAACAAAGAAGTACAGAGACCACGACAACCAATATTAGAAAATTCGGGATGTTTGTTGGCATCCTCATGATTTGATGAATCATACAGAGGGGTATATGAGAAGAAAGAATGTCCACCCTCTACTTTTACGAAAAAGGTAGATGAAAATTCAAGTGGATTCTCAATGAAAGATTTGTCATCTTCACTATCAAATGATGGACTAACATCAAGTGTGTTCTGCAAATGATCGGAAGTAGATGCATCCCTAGATGGATTTACACAAGGAAAATCAAAGATACCAGAATCATCAAATATGTTAGGAAAAAGTGGAGGAGGCACATTAAGAGGGAGGTCATCCTTCACTATGGGTTCATGCCCAGAAGTTTAGTCATACTCTTCATCCCAGAACTCGTTCTTGTTGTGAAAGATATGTCCACTAGACAAATATTTCTATGGGTGACATATAACAAACTCCATGATAAATGTGTGAAGATTCAAAACATATTGTGAGGATTCAGGTTCTCATATGGCCCTCCTTCTAGTGCCATAAATGGTAATGGTGTTGGAACCCGCAACATTCAAAGGATCTCCCCGATATGAAGTCCCAACTAGACCTCACACCGTTTGGTGTAGGAGTCCCATCGGGTATGATGGCTCGGTTGCCATAATCTTAAATATTTGCCTTAGTTATTTCTTGTTAGCAGATGAGAGTTGTTTACTTTGTCTTCGAATAGTGAGGTTCACGTGCTTGGTGAGTGCTTAGTGTCACTTGTGTCAAGGTTCTTTCACTGCAAAGGGAGAGGGTGAGAGTGAGTCTCAAGTTGAAAGGGAATAGTCCCAACTTTGTTAGAGACACACAACACAATAGGACCTGTGCAACTTCTAGTGGAGTAGTCCACACAGATCTGGAAGTCACAAAACACAAGGTAAATAGATAGCACGTATAACACCCAGCGGGATAGTCCACATGAGTGCGACAGTTTTTATAGAAAGTTTATAAGAATGAACCTATCGAGTGTCTAATGGAATATTCCACATGGATGAGACAATGTTAATAACTTATACAACATATTTTCGAAAGCATATGTATTAGAAAAACTGAAATGGGTCAATTGTTTTAATGCAGGTTAAAGAAAAATGCATTACAAGCATCCAAAGAGTAGTCTTACAAATGAATACAATAATTGTGTGAAAATGTGTTGACCTGTTATTAGGCTTCTGAATTAAGAGAGAGTTCTAAGACACATCGGTACACCATTACATCACTAGCCTTGATAGCAGGGTATTGGAACCACCACTCACTCCTCAAAGAAAATATTATAGACTCTCAAGGCTATGTGGGAGGAGGCAATGTGAAAAGTATTTTGCATGTGTAAATGAGGGGTATATATAACTGTTATAGACATTTTTGGGCATTTCGACCCCAATCACAAATGTCCATAAATTGAGGGCTCTTAAGTCCCTAAAAGGGTTGATTCACTGCCTAAAGGAACAAGGTCAACTGATTATATCATCTCCCAGAAGTTCCCCACTGAAAACTGCTCATAAATGGTCAAAACTGGACCATACTGAAAGCTCAATGTAGAGGTTGCGATGCATATCACCTTCCCAATGTACAGGGTGCGATGCATACTATTTTGCTCCTCTGTACGGTGTGATGGTCGGGAATGGACAAATGGCAGGGAAAAAAATGTGAGGTGGAAGATCATGGAATCTTCCATAAGCTTCCGCTCTGACACTTGCCACTCCATTTTTGACGAGGGATGAGTAAGAGATCATCATTCTCCAAGTGGAAGCAGGAACTATCAGAGAGAAGACACTAATCAAAATCCCAAAAGATGACTCACCTCTCTGTAATCATCTATGTATGGATCCCTCATCACAGAGATCCAGAGGCTGGAATTTTGTAACTGATAGAGAAGTGTTGTTGGTATTCTAGTGTACATTCACAGTGTTTGGTGATTTTTCTTTGCTTGAGGTGAAGAAGGGATTCTTAGCTAGAGGATGATGCTAGGTCAGAGCTGCTCATGGTTGTAATCCTCTTGCTACTTTTTATCTGAATAAATCTATATTCTTGTGTACTTGTTTATATATGCTTGTATATGGTTAATGCACATCTGATCCTGCATTATTTATGAACTTAGATTCTTGTTTCTTGCATAGTAGTATGTTGTTGTGATTCTACAGGTCCTTTTGAAGCTGAGCAGACAAAGAACAAGTGACAAAATTCTATCAAGAAGGAGAGGAAATCGAGCGCAAGACTCAGGTTGGCCCTCTTGGTTCTCCTCTCATCTATTTTCATAAAAGGAATCAATAGTAGACTTTGATTGTTTGTTTCTAAGATAGCCACCCATCTTAGTGGGAATAGCAGCATCCGAGTGGACACTATTCACGTATAACAAAATGGTGACCATACTGGGGAGCGACTAGATTACTTGTTAGCCTATCTATCCTTGTTTCTTTTATAAACATACAGATGGAGCCTGAAGTCAAGCCAGCTAGCCTTCGAATTGCATTTGTCATACAAATGCAAAGTAGATCAATGCTACTTCAGTCAATCTTCTGTTTTGTTTATGAATTAAACAATAGATCTGCAGGCAATCTAATTGCCCTAAGTGGTGGCTCTAGTAACCTCTTAGATCACCCCTGTGTTTTACATACATTGATCTTTACTTATTTAGCCTAAACACCTAAACTAGATTGCAAACTGTGAGTGAAATTGCATTCAAAGTCTTGCACTACTACCATCACACCCTGCCTTCAAGGCAGCTTGTATGCATCACACTTCCCGAATGGAGTAGGTGCGCTGCATAATGAGTTCACTGTGTAATAGGTGCGATGGTCAGGGAGGATTGAATTTACCCTCCTGCTGTGGATTTTTCTCATTGTTTTCAATCTTATTCAAGAGTTTTGCTGTCTGTAGTTACTGTACTTCTGTGAAAACCCCCTTGTCTTGCATTATTCTGCCTCCTTAGTGCAAAGAACTATAAATGTTTTTATGTATTGTGCGTCGTTTTAGTTCTCTTTTGCAAAAAGTAGCATAGTCGAACCGTCGTCTCTAGATCTAAAAGTGTCATAGCTGTAGTTTTCAGTTTTAGGAAACAATTCCATTGTTTTAGATATTCAATTATACATTTACTATTTCATAAGATTTGGATTACTAGTTTTAAAGTGTCGAAAAGCAATTTCCATTTCAAAATCGCAAAGTGTCTCTCTTGCTTTCACTTCATTTTGAAAAGAATTTTTTGAGTACAGTCGCTTTAAAAGTAAAGCAGTTGCTACATAGCTTCTTAACGTCATTCACACATAAGAGAGCGAAAAAAAATACATGCATGTGCATTTGCATTTTGAATGCTTGGCTTGATTTAGGACTGTGCATTTTAGCGTGTGCTCTGTGCTCTGTGAAGAAAAGATGCTTGACTTTCTTCCCTTTAGTAGCTAGGATTTTCATTGCTGAAAGAAGATAAGACGTTTGTTGATCATCTTAGACTACATTTTAAGAATTATACATACATCACATGGTGAACCTGAAAGGCAAACTGTTAAGAAATATCAACTTAAAATAAATTCAATGAATCTACCAACGCTTTGGAACTTAACGCACAACATCTAGAGGTCTAGGCTAGAGACGTATTCCGGCGTCGTAAAGCCTGGTAATTGTTGCTTTCAGTGTTGGTTGGATGATTCCTCCACTCTCAGATGATAAGTGCCAATGCGGACTTGTGCTCCCAAGTACCATCGTGTATATATTGGGAGACCACAATAGGCTGCATCCTTTATCCTTAGGAAGCCATGTCTGCCGCCCTATCGATCGTAATGCACCGAACACAACATTCAGGAAGATTGACTGTCGTACCGTAAAAAGTATTCTGCAGTTTTACGATTGGTTTGGTAATCCTTTTTGCCTAAATCTCCAGAGAAGTCATTTTGCTCCTTTTAGACTCCTTAAAGGAAAAGATCCTCCGAGTGCCTTGTACTTCAAGCTCAATAAAAACGAAGGCGACTAGACCATCTTTTGTTTTTCTTGACTCTTTAAATGAAAGACAAGTTGTGTCAATGTCTAAAAATTATTTTAATGATAAGTCAAAATTCCCCGTGACTTCAGGTGAGAAAATGGCAGTCTACCAACCAAGATTTCCCCGTGAAGGAAATCCTAGTCCCTTCTCCTCTTGGGGAGATGTTGGTCCACCCCATATGGCCACTATGTCACTTACATGATTAACAATTGGTTTGCCGATTTGGCTCTTCTCTACCTCTGTCATTCAGAATCCCATAATTCCTGAACAGTCTAATCAACAACTAGACAACACTAGAGTTGCCTCCCAACCTTCTACTTCGTCTGATTCTCCCTCTCCTCCTTCTTCTTCACTTAATAAAGCCGATAAAGCTAAAAGTCAAGTAACTGAGAAGAAGAAGAAGCATAAGGAGAAAAAGAAAAAGAAGAAAAAGGAACCAAAATCGAAAGGGAGCAACCAAGTATTGTCTAGCGAAAATTCACACACCGCATAGTCAAAACCTAAATCTCCTTGTGTCATTTGCAATGGATACCACTATCACCGAGATTTTCCCTGCATCCCTCAGATCTTAAGGGACTGGTCTCCTCGTTTGCACAATCCGGTAGCATGAACCTCTGGCGATCACGTTGAATGCTCACCATCAACCAGTGAAAGTGAAGCACATGGACAAAGAAGGAATCCTAAACTTCCTTGTAAGTTGTGTGAAGGTGATCATGCCGTCCATCGTTGTCCCTTCCTTGAAGAGGCTAAAAGAGTTTTGGATAGTCGTCCGGTTTCAACGCTATGACTTCCCCCTGGATATCAAAAACTCTTGCCGAGCCCTCCATTGGTTGAAAATCCGGCTGGTCCATCCTTGTGGTCAGCTGAAGCACCTATCATTGAAAATGAACCCTCTGAATCCATACCAGACGAAAGTCAAAAGGTCGATACGGCAGTTGACTCGATCTTGCCTTCAGAGTGTTCATCTTCGAATGATACCGTCATTGAAGAGAAAGAGGACAACACCGTTCAAATTCTTTTCATCAACACCGACTCCGATGAGCTTGGGGGCACTCCTCCCGTTCCTTTACCGCAGGAAGGAAGTTCATCAGAGTCATATTCGTCCGTATATTCGGTCCCACCACCAAGCAACCTTGTTGTTTCCTTCAACTGGAATCTACTAGGCAGACCCCGTTTACCAGCCAGTGTACCATTCAGAATCAATGTACAAGCTTACAGAATGGTCATGGTTGGTACCATCATTGATGAAGGGGCTTCTGTGAGTATCCTTTCCTCAACTGCTTGGAAAGCGCTTGGTTCGCCATCGCTTTTGCCTGAAATGAGAAATTAACAGGCTTCGACAAGGGAACCAGTCGACCTTTAGGGATCCTTCCAAATGTGCCCATTACTTTGAGAAGGAAAACTATTCACATGAACGTTATGGTAGTTCAAGGACCTTTAGATTATAATCTACTCCTTGGACGCGACTATATTTATTGCATGGGAGCCATCGTCTCCTCACTCTTTAGAGTAATGTGTTTTGCGCACAAAGGCAGAATGGTCAAGCTCATGGACCAAATGTCATTCCCCAGATCACACATCGCAAATAGTCTAATGCCATCCCTAAATGGTCTTTTCACGCAAGAAATGTCTCATCGATCTCCAGTCCATCCACCTGATGAGTGTGAGTGACTCAGGAAGATGTGACTGAAACCCAGGGGGCATGCACCCTCGTCTGTTTTGGCAGGAAAACCTTGGTATAGAGTGAATTTCCATGAGGGATATATGACTAGTCTGACACCCGTCCTCACAAGAATGGGATTGGACTGGAATAAGATACCTTTGTTAAGGTTATGCTGAGAAGCATGCGGTCACACCACTCCCCTTTGTCTATCTTGGTAGACATCGCCAAGGAAGCTTTCTATCTGCTACGCGGATGGAACTTTCTTGGTAACCTAGAAATTTTTCGCTATACTTGGGGGCATGCAAACCTTTCCGCATGCAAGTGAAGAG
>APFE030593734.1:290619-316860 GCA_000404065.3 Pinus taeda | reverse complement strand
TCTTTGGCAAAGCGGAATACAGAGCAGGATAGCTACACCTGGACCAATATTGAAGCTTGAAATGAGATGAGATGGAGGTCAGGGAATGAAAGACAGCTAAGTAATTTTCATTCGTGCTGACAGAGGGAACGGGAATGAATATCCTATAGGAGCAATTACTTGAATTCCTACAACAATATTCATACACGGAGGAAACTAGTGCAAATATGAGCCTAAGAGGAATTCATATTATAGGCTAGTTTAGAAGACAAACATAGAGAAACAACGAGAATTGAGCACAGAGTGTTGTTAAACAAATTCTGAGCTAGTCTTCTTTCTGTTGTCTAGATCATGACACAAAGGTGATATAAGCATATTAAAACTGAAAACAGAGCCAAGAAAGAGAAGAGGAAACTTATTGGTCCATGAGGAAACACGAGAATTCTGTAGTCTCAGTCTTCAGCCATCAACACACATGTAGACAGTTCAAACACGGTTATTCCAGCAAGCTCTGTTCATTGAGTTTCTTCCAGCGTATATAGCAAGCCTCAACTGAGTTCAATGATCAAAAACATCTCCTCCCTTTGAACAGTACATAGAGAGGTTTTTATAGAAGAAATTTACAGACTTAGATCTGTGGATCAGATCTCAAGGAAAATATATCAAATATCTATCTAACCGATCTCAACAGATCCGAAGTACATCACTGTTTGCTGCTAAAACTAAATGCATGAACGACTGTCTGGGCTGAGCTGGGGCAGCTGGCGTTTTGGAGTAAATATCTTAGGCTGCGCATGAGGCAGCAGTCTCAAAAATGGATTAAACAGTGATACTGGAGCTGTGCGCTGGCCGTTTGGTCATAACTGGGTAATAACTGCCCAGGAATCCTTTAGGCGGTTCCATAAAAGATTTTTGTCTTTTTGGATTGAGGCGGTGGCTGCCTGTCCTGTTCTCCGCTTTATTCCACGCCTCTGGTATTGGATATCTTCCGCTTGCATTATATTCGATGTTGAAGCCATCTGGTCTCCTCCTCCAGCGATTGAACGACTCAATTATATTGCCCCAGTCCCAGGAGCCTTCGTTGGGGAAGCTGAAGAAAAAGGGCGACCTTCGACGCTTATGTCCACTGTCCTCAATATAAATGATGGGACCTCGACTCTGTCTACTCAGTATGGTATCCAGCTCGCTGCGAGACACATTGAATGCTACACTGAGAACATGGTCGTCAAATGCTGAGAGTACTGACACTGGATCTTCTCCGCCAGCCACAAAGAATGACTGAAAACTTCAAGAGCTTTAGGCTATAAGATGTGTCCAGGCCACAGGTGATATGAAGACGCTGGCCTTCATCTGTGTTGAGTATATAGAAGACTGAACCGCCAGGGATTCGGTACACATCTCCAATTTTCAGATTTTTCTCGATGAAATCCCCGTGATGAACCCATCCAACCTTAGCAAAGCCTGACATGCTCAGAAATACAAGGAAAGGTTTTTTCTTGAAGAGGAGGTGAAGCCGAAGAATTCCATGGGACCGCTCCTTGCGGCAATCTGGCAAACAGGGTAATACTGAGGAACCCAAAATACATCCCCAACACCAACGCTAACATCCATGGCGTTTGTTCCGAAATGCGATGTGAATTCTGCCTTCGTCCCTCGTCACGATTCCATACTCTGTCGCATGGGGATTGAAATGAGGGGCCATCATCGCTCCCGCGCAGGTTGACATAGAAGATTCTAATGTCAGGCTCCTTCAAGGCAGGGTAGTCATGTCTGTCTACTGCAAGACTCCATCCATAGTCATTCCGTTGCCTATTTTCCTCATTGCGGTGATTAATGAGAGCATGAATTTCTTGTTGAAATTTATTCAACTCTTCTCTATGAGTTTCTTCAAGTCGCCGATAATTTTCCTCTGCTTTCTGGTGAGCAGAATCTGTCAACACACTATAATATTCCTTAGATATTTCCGAATACTTATTCTTCTCTTGGATAGTATTATGGAGGTCTTCCACAAGCTTATTCTTTTTTCTTAGGTCTTCATTGTTTATTTGAGCTGTTTTCCGATCACCCTTCAAACGAAGATGTTTTCCAATAGGACTTGTAGCATTGTAGTCCTCAGAACGAGCAACCCTGAATTGAGTAAAGTTATCACTCGACCACAAAACTTGAAATAGGTAAGATGCCCAGGATTCACGCCAGATGCAGAATTGGGAAAGAACCTTCGGCGATCTTTTGGGCATGATAAAAAAAGTGCATTCTGAGGATTAAAAATCTCACGGCATATCAGAGAAAACCATTCCCGCAAGACACCTGGGCCAGTTGCCTCCTCATTTATAAACTCCACAGAAATCCCTCCCTGCAAAACTTCAGATTCTGCATAAGCAAGTAATTCAAATGATTCTGTCAGCAGCTGAGACCTCTGAATAATAACCTCCTGTCGTTCATCATGGTCATCCTGTGGTTCAGGCAGCATTGCCACAACAAGTCGCTTCTTAGACTCGAAATCAAGAAGAAAGCCATAGTCAAGTAGCCAAAAATGGTCATCATGCCACCGCAACTGTTTAATAAGAATGTTTAAAGCTGAGCGACGCAATTGCAGTTTCAATAACAATTCTTCCATTGCATCATCATATAACTTAGCAATGGCATGCAAGCCTTTAAGAAAAACAAGGAATGGAGCCCAGCTGAAGGGATGATCGTCAACTGATGATGTTCCTGGAGCAACCACAACATCTTCAACAGCTTCAAGGCAACTGTCAATCTCAAGCAGTAGCTTCTTAAAAACTGTTCTAAGCCATTTGTGGGATCCAATCTCTTCCTTTAAAGAAACCGAACAGTTGGTAATAAGTGTCTGTTTCTCACATAAATCTTCTTGAAAACCTTTACTTTTGTCTTCTATATGAACTCCATTTATTTGTACATTGGATTCAACTTTGCAAGCTTCCATGGCTTTGCAGAGAGGTATCACAAAAGCTGTAAAATCCTGCCCCTCTTTGACATGCTGTATGTCTACTGCCCGATCCTTAAGAGCACATGCCCTTGTTGTCTATCTTAAATTCGATGACAATCTAATGGATAGTTCACTCACAAAGGGAGAAAATTCTTGAACAATGGTCGATGCCTTTGCATCATGAAAATATGGACTCCCATAATTTCCAGAATTGATAGCAGCATCAATCTGGACTCCAAGAAGCTCGGTAGCCCCGTGGACATATGAAAGAACTTCAATGCGTGATACAACTCCACTAGTCACTGAGATTGTGTCACCGCCAATTGGATAACCTGCAACAGTGACAGCATCCTGCAAAGTAGGCAGCGCTCCAAATTGCATTGGAGATACTCCTTCCCAAAACTCATCATCGCTCACAGCTTCTTAAGCTTCACTTGTGTATGGTGCTCTACCGAATGGGCATTTGTCAGCACTCTGCGTCCATCAATAATAAACCCACTGCTATTATCCTCTTGCATAAACCTCTCCCGCATCCTTCACAGCATTTAGTTGCAATCACTTCTAATACCTCTAAGGTGTCATCATATTGATGTTTTCTGTTACATTCAAAGACTGGAGTAATGCGAATGCAGGACACTCGGTCATTGGCAGTGTAACATATCCATTCATATTTAGGATTGGAAATCTCTGCAACTTTCAAAGCTTCCTCTATAAGTAAGAGCTCTGATGGCACATGTGTTGGTGAAAGTTTGTGTTAGAGCTGTTTTGCTGCAGCTATTTGACCAACCTCTAGAAGTGATAACACAGCCCTTTCAAGTTCTGCTGCTCCGCCCCTTTCTTCCCATCCTGCAAGAGCCGCCTCTATCTTTATATTTTCCTCAAATGATGGAAAAGCAACCCCATGTTCTTTACTTCTGATAGGAGATATAGAAGATAATAGATTATCTTCAGTGTCACTCTGACCTCTTTCTGCACTATTAAGTGGAGCTCGTTTATGAAGTACATGCCCTCTGTTCCTTCGTTTTGGTTTTGAGCCACCACCAGACACATTAGTGGAACTAATGTCTACTATGTGTGGATTACGATTATCTGACTTGCTAATTTCCTTGTTATCAATTTGATCTGTAGATCTTGCTCTGATGATGTTCAAGTGACTATTCATTATTGCAATGATACTTGCTGTGTGGTCAATGATACTAGCATTATTTCCTATATTACAGTCCTGGTTTGACCTCAAAGTTCTGGCTCAGAAGGATACAGTTCTGCCCACTTTAAGAAATCAGAGGCTCTCCATAAAAGAGGAGCAGGTCCTTCCTCTCTTTGTGATGATTCCATGTATCCACCACGGTGTGCTGCCAAAAGGTCCTTCAAAAATGATTCTGCAAGAATATTGCACTGCGTGCCTCCTCATTCCCATCTGCTCTGTAAATGGATATCAGATAACTTGCTATAGTAGTTGCCAAAGTATTCAAGGCTTTGCCAGCAGCCACAGAGTTTGAACCTTCATTTCAATGCATCATGAAAAGGATTCCGAACTTGATATTTCTCTTAGTTTTCAGCCAGATGCCATTCTCAACCAGAGTAAAATGAACCATGCATATATCAATAAAATGTTTCGCTGTCAGAGGATTCAAATATGGAACATTGCTGTAAGCAAAGCATGACATATTTGGCCTGTACATATGTCGATCACGAAAGGTGAATACCTGCTATGAGCAGGAGGCTAACAGTGGCTCCACTTGGGGATGGCTTTTCCTTGCGAAAAGTCAAGAACAGCAGGTCAGTATGCCTTGGTCTTTGATGCTGCTCTCTGCAAAATTCCCCTTGCTGGCTGCCTTATTAATCCTACCTACCTACCCTAACCAGCACTTACTTTGCCGTCAAGTGAAGTGAAATAACCAGTGCAGCCACTTAAGCAATTGAAGAAAGAGATGAACAGGCTCACTGATGGTTGATGAACTTGGAAGCACTATTCTGTCATGTGCCCCCATAATCAAGATTTTGGCATAGAAAGGCCACTGCTGATGTATTTGTTCCTTACGGAGAAAACATGCTAAGGAACTTGAGTTTAGAAGCAGTTCCATGTAGTCTGATATAGGATCAATAAAAACATCATGTGGGATAGCTTCTTCTGGGCCCTCTTGGTCGGATGAAAGATTTGCCTCTTTGGTAATAAGCCCTGCAACTAAATCTTCAGTCTTTGCCTTGAAAACATAAACATAATTATCCTCAATCTGTAAGTCAGAAGGTAGTACTATTTCCTCATGACTTGGGGAAGGAAGATTTTGAAGAAATGCTTTAGGATCACGAAAATGATATGACTGGATTTGAGATTGCAAGAATTCAATTTCTTTTTCATATCTTTCAACAATTAAATCAAGGAAAAGGTTATGCGAGCCACCTGCTGTTTTTGACAACATCAATTTGAAAAATTCTTCATCAAGCTCAAATTTTGATAAACTCTCCCTGAAGATATCTAGAGCTTCATCAAATGAAACATCTTCCACGAACCCGGTCATCCTGTTTTACTGATAATGCTTTGGAACATGGACTACTTGGTTGTCGAATTGGTTCGTTCCTCAGTGGAGTCTTGAATGAAAATGAAGTGGAGTCGCCAGGTGGATGTCGTTACTTTGGAGTGCCTGATCTCTGTCCACCATCGAAGATCAGAACTAAACATGAACACTCTTTCAGTTCCCCAGTGGAGTCGCCATTATGTTAACACCCAGGTTGTCCTCTTTGACTCCCAAGAGGATACGGCCGGGGTAACCACTAACCAGGCTTTGGACTGCCGGTCCTAGCCTACCAGCAGTCAGAGAGGGCTCTCTCTATGTGGTTTTTATGATCTTAGGCTAGCTATTGAGTACAAAGGGTTTTGTTTTTTGGTGAGGAGAGAATGGTCTTAAGCAGGGAGGCATGCGAAGCGCGAAAGGTTTAGAACATTGGGCATGGAGTCAAGGATGTGGACTGAAGAATGTGTTTTCTTTGGCAAAGCGGAATACAGAGCAGGATAGCTACACATGGACCAATATTGAAGCTTGAAATGAGATGAGATGGAGGTCAGGGAATGAAAGACAGCTAAGTAATTTTCATTCGTGCTGACAGAGGGAACGGGAATGAATATCCTATAGGAGCAATTACTTGAATTCCTACAACAATATTCATACACGGAGGAAACTAGTGCAAATATGAGCCTAAGAGGAATTCATATTATAGGCTAGTTTAGAAGACAAACATAGAGAAACAACGAGAATTGAGCACAGAGTGTTGTTAAACAAATTCTGAGCTAGTCTTCTTTCTGTTGTCTAGATCATGACACAAAGGTGATATAAGCATATTAAAACTGAAAACAGAGCCAAGAAAGAGAAGAGGAAACTTATTGGTCCATGAGGAAACACGAGAATTCTGTAGTCTCAGTCTTTAGCCATCAACACACATGTAGACAGTTCAAACACGGTTATTCCAGCAAGCTCTGTTCATTGAGTTTCTTCCAGCGTATACAGCAAGCCTCAACTGAGTTCAATGATCAAAAACATCTCCTCCCTTTGAACAGTACATAGAGAGGTTTTTATAGAAGAAATTTACAGACTTAGATCTGTGGATCAGATCTCAAGGAAAATATATCAAATATCTATCTAACCGATCTCAACAGATCCGAAGTACATCACTGTTTGCTGCTAAAACTAAATGCATGAACGACTGTCTGGGCTGAGCTGGGGCAGCTGGCGTTTTGGAGTAAATATCTTAGGCTGCGCATGAGGCAGCAGTCTCAAAAATGGATTAAACAGTGATCCTGGAGCTGTGCGCTGGCCGTTTGGTCATAACTGGGTAATAACTGCCCAGGAATCCTTTAGGCGGTTCCATAAAAGATTTTTGTCTTTTTGGATTGAGGCGGTGGCTGCCTGTCCTGTTCTCCGCTTTATTCCACGCCTCTGGTATTGGATGTCTTCCGCTTGCATTATATTCGATGTTGAAGCCATCTGGTCTCCTCCTCCAGCGATTGACCGACTCAATTATATTGCCCCAGTCCCAGGAGCCTTCGTTGGGGAAGCTGAAGAAAAAGGGCGACCTTCGACGCTTATGTCCACTGTCCTCAATATAAATGATGGGACCTCGACTCTGTCTACTCAGTATGGTATCCAGCTCGCTGCGAGACACATTGAATGCTACACTGAGAACATGGTCGTCAAATGCTGAGAGTACTGACACTGGATCTTCTCCGCCAGCCACAAAGAATGACTGAAAACTTCAAGAGCTTTAGGCTATAAGATGTGTCCAGGCCACAGGTGATATGAAGACGCTGGCCTTCATCTGTGTTGAGTATATAGAAGACTGAACCGCCAGGGATTCGGTACACATCTCCAATTTTCAGATTTTTCTCGATGAAATCCCCGTGATGAACCCATCCAACCTTAGCAAAGCCTGACATGCTCAGAAATACAAGGAAAGGTTTTTTCTTGAAGAGGAGGTGAAGCCGAAGAATTCCATGGGACCGCTCCTTGCGGCAATCTGGCAAACAGGGTAATACTGAGGAACCCAAAATACATCCCCAACACCAACGCTAACATCCATGGCGTTTGTTCTGAAATGCGATGTGAATTCTGCCTTCGCCCCTCGTCACGATTCCATACTCTGTCGCACGGGGATTGAAATGAGGGGCCATCATCGCTCCCGCGCAGGTTGACATAGAAGATTCTAATGTCAGGCTCCTTCAAGGCAGGGTAGTCATGTCTGTCTACTGCAAGACTCCATCCATAGTCATTCCGTTGCCTATTTTCCTCATTGCGGTGATTAATGAGAGCATGAATTTCTCGTTGAAATTTATTCAACTCTTCTCTATGAGTTTCTTCAAGTCGCCGATAATTTTCCTCTGCTTTCTGGCGAGCAGAATCTGTCAACACACTATAATATTCCTTAGATATTTCCAAATACTTATTCTTCTCTTGGATAGTATTATGGAGGTCTTCCACAAGCTTATTCTTTTTTCTTAGGTCTTCATTGTTTATTTGAGCTGTTTTCCGATCACCCTTCAAACGAAGATGTTTTCCAATAGGACTTGTAGCATTGTAGTCCTCAGAACGAGCAACCCTGAATTGAGTAAAGTTATCACTCGACCACAAAACTTGAAATAGGTAAGATGCCCAGGATTCACGCCAGATGCAGAATTGGGAAAGAACCTTCGGCGATCTTTTGGGCATGATAAAAAAAGTGCATTCTGAGGATTAAAAATCTCACGGCATATCAGAGAAAACCATTCCCGCAAGACACCTGGGCCAGTTGCCTCCTCATTTATAAACTCCACAGAAATCCCTCCCTGCAAAACTTCAGATTCTGCATAAGCAAGTAATTCAAATGATTCTGTCAGCAGCTGAGACCTCTGAATAATAACCTCCTGTCGTTCATCATGGTCATCCTGTGGTTCAGGCAGCATTGCCACAACAAGTCGCTTCTTAGACTCGAAATCAAGAAGAAAGCCATAGTCAAGTAGCCAAAAATGGTCATCATGCCACCGCAACTGTTTAATAAGAATGTTTAAAGCTGAGCGACGCAATTGCAGTTTCAATAACAATTCTTCCATTGCATCATCATATAACTTAGCAATGGCATGCAAGCCTTTAAGAAAAACAAGGAATGGAGCCCAGCTGAAGGGATGATCGTCAACTGATGATGTTCCTGGAGCAACCACAACATCTTCAACAGCTTCAAGGCAACTGTCAATCTCAAGCAGTAGCTTCTTAAAAACTGTTCTAAGCCATTTGTGGGATCCAATCTCTTCCTTTAAAGAAACCGAACAGTTGGTAATAAGTGTCTGTTTCTCACATAAATCTTCTTGAAAACCTTTACTTTTGTCTTCTATATGAACTCCATTTATTTGTACATTGGATTCAACTTTGCAAGCTTCCATGGCTTTGCAGAGAGGTATCACAAAAGCTGTAAAATCCTGCCCCTCTTTGACATGCTGTATGTCTACTGCCCGATCCTTAAGAGCACATGCCCTTGTTGTCTATCTTAAATTCGATGACAATCTAATGGATAGTTCACTCACAAAGGGAGAAAATTCTTGAACAATGGTCGATGCCTTTGCATCATGAAAATATGGACTCCCATAATTTCCAGAATTGATAGCAGCATCAATCTGGACTCCAAGAAGCTCGGTAGCCCCGTGGACATATGAAAGAACTTCAATGCGTGATACAACTCCACTAGTCACTGAGATTGTGTCACCGTCAATTGGATAACCTGCAACAGTGACAGCATCCTGCAAAGTAGGCAGCGCTCCAAATTGCACTGGAGATACTCCTTCCCAAAACTCATCATCGCTCACAGCTTCTTAAGCTTCACTTGTGTATGGTGCTCTACCGAATGGGCATTTGTCAGCACTCTGCGTCCATCAATAATAAACCCACTGCTATTATCCTCTTGCATAAACCTCTCCCGCATCCTTCACAGCATTTAGTTGCAATCACTTCTAATACCTCTAAGGTGTCATCATATTGATGTTTTCTGTTACATTCAAAGACTGGAGTAATGCGAATGCAGGACACTCGGTCATTGGCAGTGTAACATATCCATTCATATTTAGGATTGGAAATCTCTGCAACTTTCAAAGCTTCCTCTATAAGTAAGAGCTCTGATGGCACATGTGTTGGTGAAAGTTTGTGTTAGAGCTGTTTTGCTGCAGCTATTTGACCAACCTCTAGAAGTGATAACACAGCCCTTTCAAGTTCTGCTGCTCCGACCCTTTCTTCCCATCCTGCAAGAGCCGCCTCTATCTTTATATTTTCCTCAAATGATGGAAAAGCACCCCCATGTTCTTTACTTCTGATAGGAGATATAGAAGATAATAGATTATCTTCAGTGTCACTCCGACCTCTTTCTGCACTATTAAGTGGAGCTCGTTTATGAAGTACATGCCCTCTGTTCCTTCGTTTTGGTTTTGAGCCACCACCAGACACATTAGTGGAACTAATGTCTACTATGTGTGGATTACGATTATCTGACTTGCTAATTTCCTTGTTATCAATTTGATCTGTAGATCTTGCTCTGATGATGTTCAAGTGACTATCCATTATTGCAATGATACTTGCTGTGTGGTCAATGATACTAGCATTATTTCCTATATTACAGTCCTGGTTTGACCTCAAAGTTCTGGCTCAGAAGGATACAGTTCTGCCCACTTTAAGAAATCAGAGGCTCTCCATAAAAGAGGAGCAGGTCCTTCCTCTCTTTGTGATGATTCCATGTATCCACCACGGTGTGCTGCCAAAAGGTCCTTCAAAAATGATTCTGCAAGAATATTGCACTGCGTGCCTCCTCATTCCCATCTGCTCTGTAAATGGATATCAGATAACTTGCTATAGTAGTTGCCAAAGTATTCAAGGCTTTGCCAGCAGCCACAGAGTTTGAACCTTCATTTCAATGCATCATGAAAAGGATTCCGAACTTGATATTTCTCTTAGTTTTCAGCCAGATGCCATTCTCAACCAGAGTAAAATGAACCATGCATATATCAATAAAATGTTTCGCTGTCAGAGGATTCAAATATGGAACATTGCTGTAAGCAAAGCATGACATATTTGGCCTGTACATATGTCGATCACGAAAGGTGAATACCTGCTATGAGCAGGAGGCTAACACTCTCATCAAAAGGTGTAGGATTGATCTAAATATCATCCGATTCCGATAAGTATTTATGGAGATATGAATTTATTTTGAATATGGAATTATTATCAAGTCGACCTACAACTCATGTAGGCTCAGAAGCCCAACAGTCGCATCTATTCAAACATCAATGTTGTGTATAAATACAAGAGGACTTTTCCACATTTTCTCTCACTCATCTCATCACATCTCTCTCTCTCTATTGCGCAGAGGAGTCTCTTCTCTACTGTGCAAAAAAGGGTGTCTCTCACACATGTGAAGTCAGAAGCTGCTGAAACTAAAGCTGCAACTGCAGATCCAAACTTTGACTAGTGTGGACCATCAAACCTCCTCTTCTAATCTGCGCTATAGGCTCATCTGAACCTCCTCTGGAGGCTGCAACTTTTGGTGGTGGAATCAAGTCGATATGACGAACGGTTTGTGAGATATCGACTGCCCTAGTTTGAAGGAAGCTGCTGAAACTGAAGCTGCAACTGCAGAAGTGAAGTTTGACCTGCATGGACTAGAAGATCTCCTCATCTCAACTATGTTATAGGTTCATCTAAACCTCCTCTGAAGGCTGCAAATTTTGGTGGTGGAATCAAGTAGATCCCACAGTCGGTTTGTGAGATATCGACTGCCCTAGTTTTGATGATGAAGGCGCTAACGCTGATGCTACTGATCTAGGGTTTGCTATTACTGATATAAATCAGATTTATTGTACTATTTCTCTCTGTTGAATTATTAAAGATAAAAGAAGATTTGATCAAAGGGTTTCCCCACACATTGTGGGGTTTGTCCCTGGCTAGCCACCACATCTTGTGTCTCTTGTCTTGGCTTATTTTCTGTTGATCATCTAATGTTCTTTCTGCACTTCACTTTATGTACATGTAATTGCTAATCTGTGGAATATAATAAGAAAAAGAAGTAAATTGTTATAAGCATAGAACATACCATAACTTAACACTGCGCGATTGGAGGATGGTGCAAAGCAAGGAAGTGTCACCGGGTCCGCGACAACACGGAGGGAGCTGTGCTACCCAAGGAGAAATCGCATAGGTTGGTTGGAAAGTGACTGTTATAGTCACTGTTCATGAAAAGACAGTAGAAGTGAGGCCAAATGGAGCAAGCAACCACTGTCAGAAAAGTAGTAGCTGCGATGGAGAGTGCAATAGCAAATTGAACGCAATTGTTCGAGCAGTCATTTGAGGCCTGACAAGCTTGCAAGAGGACCCAAATATACAGAGGTTGGAGACAGAAGTGCGCGAGCTACAACAGTGCTACAATGAAGTTAAGGGCACAACATGAACCGTCACGCTAACACAGAGGCTAGCCAAGCTGCAAGATGCCAAGCAACTGAAGGAACAGGTTGACGTAGCGCTGCACAAGGAAGCAGTGTTGAAGGCGAGACTAAAGCCCTGGTGGAGGAAGCTTATGCAATCACAGGAAATATTGAAGGCAATCTTACGACTCTGCAAGCGACGCAACAAAAGCTTTAGGTTGACAGCGCAGGAGCAGTGACCGAGAAGACAGTGAAAGATGTGAAGCAGTCGACAACTCAGTGCATGGCCAAGGTTGCGGTCATCTGCGTTGAGCTGGATAGGCTTCGTGCAAAGATTTCCACGCCTACCAAGTGACATAAGGGCAAGTCACGATGTTTGTGTTGGGGGCTCGTTGGGAGCGGGATCCCCCAAGGGTAGTTTTGAGGCTAAAAGCCCATATTTGAGTCAAATGTTATAATAAAAGTGTAAAGACTCCACATTTTGTGGTCACGGAGCGTGAAGATGTCATATGTCATAAAGGGTAGTCTGCCCTTAGTTTTGTAAAGTAAAGTCGGCTGGAAGAGATCTACCCATGGTCCGCGGACTATGGGATTGTATAAAAAGAGATAAGCTCTAAGTAGTTTTGATAAAGACAAGGATAAATGAAGTAAGAGAGTCGTAGCTCTGAAGTTATAAGTCTAAGTCTTGGGTCGTAGCGTAGGTAGAGGTTCTGTAGCTGAGTGCGCAAAGGCCTAGGGTAGAAGTCCGCAACTGAGTGCGTGGTGGACATATTTTGTAAACGCTTGGAAGATATTAATAAAGAGAGATATTCTACAATTTCTGTGTCATTTTTCTGTTTATGCATCTTGATATGTTATGCATGAATCTCCTTTATTATGATTATACAATGCATGCATGAATGTAATTGAATTGGAAAACTGAACGTAGTTAAGGATATCTGTTTACGCGGTGTTAACTATAATTGTTGATAAGGATAAGCTAGCCACTTAGAGTAATTGGGGAACCAGCACAATACGTTGTCATTGCAGCGCGAAAGTACCTGAGCAGCAGGATAGCGTTGCGCAAAGGTCAATTGTACTCTTTCGCGAAGGTACTAAGGGATGGAATAGAGGGCTCATCTTGCAAGCCCTAGAGCGAAGCAACCTGTGCGAAGGCAAGGATAGAGGGAATCAAACGACATCACAGCCATCTCAGGGTGCAGAAACTTGGTTCCAACATCCTCCCATATTGCTTTAGGTGAGACTTTAGTCCACACCCCGCGGGCTGATGCCGAAAGGGCCAGTTGTGTAGGGATTTGTTTGGCTAATTAACGCTGAACCTGGGTCAGGCCCCCCCAAGCCAACACTTCCCTATGGTCTAAGATTCTTTTCACGCCCAAGATATTTGATGATGATCCAGATTCATGACAAATCTTCAATGGTTGAAGATGAAATTCGAATATGGGGCTAGGTGGTAAAAATGTGCATTGTTGGAATCTCCAAATATACTTGTAATCATCACCAAACTCGTCCAACTTGCAAGGATAAGTGAAAACATGTTATTTTACTAAGATTTAATCATAAAACCACTTAAAATAATAAAACAAATGCATCAAAAGATATGGTGCCTAATTGCACAGCTACAAACAAATGGAAAATAATTAAAAGTCAAGGAAAAGGATGTGAAATAATGGTAATTTTGAAAGTTCAACAATGTCAATGTAAAAGTCATGAAGTAGATCACATTAGGTATCATCTTGAACTTTACACTAGCTCATGAATTTATGCAATTTTCCAAGTTTAGGTATGTGAGGATCATCATTAACCCCTATTAGGTATGCCAACATAAGAAGAGGATCATTTCTTGAGAAACCCATAAAGGAGTAAGTGTAATGACTATGTTTTGGGGTTTAATTCATGGGTGTTTTCATTAACATGCAAGGTTACATAAGATGTTTTTCCACATGAGCATCTTTATAAATGTAGCACTTATGCATTGAGCTACCCTTTCCTCGACACTGTGTCATACTACACCTGTCTTACTTTTTTCTTGTATTCTCCTTTTCAACTTTGTTTCACAAAGCTCTTCTTCTTATACATGCATTTCGTTGCATTCGGGTTTGGGATAATTTAACTTCTTTTTAGTTTTGTATTTCATTCCATAAAACTTGGAGAAATGACCTCATAGTTGGGGGTAGAGCTCAAGCTTTACTTGGGCTTTTGTTTATTCATATTCCTTCTAATATGGGACCAATCCATATTGAGCCCCTCTCAATCTTCCACTCCAATCAATGGCTCCCCTACGACTCATTCACCGCACTTCTGAGTGGTCCCTCCAACGTCTTTTTTAGCAATGGCTACTCCTTTCCAACCTCTTCAACGAGTGTATCAGTGATCCCAATCAACATATTTTTCTTCAAAGAAGTTTCTCTATCAAATTATGGAGGTTTATTTAGGCACATAGAAAAGTAAAGGGACCAACCTAATATGCAAGAAAAGGTGAAGGTTCCATCTAATTTTGAAGACATAATTCCTCCAATAAATACTTGTGCCTATCTCAGGAAGGTGTTAATACTAGAGAAAATCCATCTTTGCAAGTACCAATAGAAAGACGTTAACAAGTTTAAGCAAATTTTGGTGATGAAAAGCAATGTACGGGATATACTAATGAAGACGAAGCACGTTCTTATATTTGCAGAATCAAGGAGCATCAATTTTTTGTTGAGCACAATCATATATCGTTCTCTATTATTACTTTGCCAAGAAGTCAACATGATTTTGTAAGTAGTGCACTAAATGATAATCCTTGGGCGTTGCATCATGTGTTTCCAAGATGAGCTACCATTGATTATGAGTCTTTTTTATCAAATTTTTTTCATCTTCAAAGATCTACTTATCCGAATCCACTCCATAGGGAAGGTTATTTTTATTCCTAGGCTCGCTTATTTGGTTCAACCTTGATCCATGTCCCTCAAATTCATGGGTATGATTATTCCTATGGTAGTTTTTTAGATCTTATTATAGATTTTGTAAATATTTAGGAATCTCAAAGACTGTAGCGGGTGAGGTCAATTCAATTATTTGATTTGGTTGTTGTTCATCAGATTTCTAAATATTCTTGAAATTTGCACTCCATATAAGTTCAACAAAAATTCCATAACGAGATTAATCTCGTTGTAATAAACATGGCATCTCAGTAGCCGAACCCGTCCATTGCATTCCTTTGTTGGAATGTGGTCCTTCCTATGATTTTCGTTTGGCTTAAACAATGTTGTGCACAGTTACAAAGAACCACTTCATATATGGAATAGAATATACACACTCACTTTTGAAGCATGATCAACGTGTAGAAGGTTAAATAAAATTGTGACTGTGTCGCGTGCCAGGAATTCATATGTTTGGATCCAGTGTGTAATGGCTGTTGACACTCGTGATTGTCAGACTTTCTTGTACCAATACATGTTAGATGGAGTCCAAGAGAGAAAATGTACTGCTTGAAGTGGAGCTCAAATTGTTTCCTTTGCTACTATGAGCAAGATGATAATTGATGGGTTAGCAAGTTCATCTGGAAAAAGCACAACTTACTGCTAAGTAGAACAACTTGGCACACTCATTTTCCTGTCACCATTTTGGTAACAAATTGAGAATCTTTTAAGATTTTTGTTTCAAGATGGGTATGATTATTAATATGGACAAAAAAATAAGTTATGATAATTATTTTTTAAAAGATTATTTTTTATACTTTTATTTATGACAATTGTTTGGCCGAATTTTCTTTGTAAAAATATATGGAAATCGACATCCATCATAAGCTCAAGTGGAATCATAACATTAAAAAATTGATAAATGGAGGTTGAAAAGCTTAATATAGGTTTGAAAACAATTGTAAGTTGACTAGGATAGGAACAATCTCCTCTTTAAAATTCTCATCTCTCTTATTATTTTATATCGATGTGAGGTTTGGGGTTGCAATATTGTTATCCACCTAATATGTCAGGGTTCTAGTGGACAGTTAATGCATGTCCAAGAAACCTAGAAACTGAATCCGACAATTTCATTGTTGTATTTATATGTACAATGTACATGTTAGCCACCTAATCTGCCAGGGTTCTAGTGGATAGTTAATGCATATCCAAGAAAGGTCTAGAAACTGAATCCAATGGTTTCATTTTTGTATTTATATGTACAATTTACATCATTCTTAATACAGTTGAATTCATTTTCCAATATTATGATTACAATAGTGGTTTCAAAGCAGTGGTTTATCTTCCATGTTGAATAGATTGAACCACTAGTTTTGTGGCCTTCTTGGGCGCTCCTTTCTTAGGTTTCTGTCCATGGCATCGGGAGTTGGTGTACCATGGTTAGTGCAGTTGTGAAAGGTTTCTTTCATTTCTACTACATGTTGTCAAGGAGACTCTTATGTTGTGTTTTTGTAAATATTATTGGATTTTATTTTCAAAATTGTCTATTGAATTCGTGCTTGAAGTGGATCTAAGCATACAGGTTTCAGATTTGCTACAACAATATGCCAAGGGAATCGAATGCAACAATGGTACCGTGAGCATCTAACTATCTATTGAATGACAAGGTTGCATAATCTTGTGTGCCATCCACAACAAACTTTTCAAAACTATTGTTTAAAGTCGTTGCAGCGAAATCGCAGACAAATGAGTGATCCAATGCGTGAAGCTTGAATCGGAAAGGTTAGAAATTGCCTACTCCATCCCTGCTTTCTGATTACATGTGATGTCAAACTATTGTTTTCGTTCATCTATGCACTGTCAGACGAACGGGTTGTTTCAAGAATAAGCCACGATTTTATGAGTTATGAGGATTTCACTATCTTTATAGCATTTTGAGGCTCTGTGAGAATATTCACCAAGTGTACTTATCCAACTTTATGTGCAAGAACATTGTCATTTGTTTAATATTGATCGTAAAGGTTTGCTTGAATTGGCCTACTTGTAAACATTAAATCCATGTTGGGATCCCCTCTCTGCATTTAGTGATGATTGTGTAGGTAACATTGAATTGAAGGTTGTGAGGCCATGAACTGCTTGCCTCTGAATGCATAACCCTATGAGTGCAATCTTAATGTATGGCTGACATATGAAGAAAATTAAGGGTGCCAGCTCCAACCGAAAATGCACCAACTTACAAAGAAAATTCAAGTAAAATGCAAATGTATGAAATGTAGAGTAGTTTTGTAGAAGCTTAACAAAACTCAAAAATTGATGTCTAACTATCCTTGAACTCTATCCATCACACTTTCTCTTGGACAAAGCCTCTTTTTTTATCGAATTGAACTTGTCTCTCATTGGAACAAGAATAGAAAGTCTTATGGATAGATTCAAATATGGTCAAACATCAATTTTTGAGTTTTGTTGAGCTTCTAGAAAACTACTCTACATTTCATACATTTGACTTGAATTTGCTTTGTAAGTGGGTGAATTTTCGGTTGAAGCCGACACCCTTAATTTTCTAAAGAGAATTTATTGTAAAATGGTTCAAATTAGAAGTGTTTTAGAGTTACTGAACAATCTCATATTTTCTATTGCTAAGGAAACAATGAATATTAGCAAAATAATTCTTGTTGATATCCGAATCTATTTATATCATGCAGAGGAGACGATTGAGTTTTTCCAACTCAAGTCTCAACTACAACGAGATGAGTCACAACAAAATAGTTGTAATTCTGAATTGGTTCTTGTTTAGAAAAACTACCTATTTGAGCCTTAGAAGATCGATCAAAATAATGGAACCATTTCAGGAGCAGATTTGCATGCAAATTTGAAGGTTAAACCTACACTTCCCAAGACCTTCATCAGACCTTGGGAAGAAGTTGTGAACAAAAAAAAAAGAATTGGTCTCAGATATGAAAAGAATGTGTACTTTCATATTTTAGAATATTCCAAGCCCATCCAGTTTCACTGTGTTGGATTCCTTCAAGATGATCCATCTTCACTTACTCCTGTTCCACAACCACAGATTGTTGAATGCCAACATTGTGATCAGGTTGGACATATGAAAGATCAGTGTTTTGATCTTCACCCTTGTGAGCATTGTGGTAAGCACGCTCATCATCCAGAGAGACGTTCCAAAAACAAAACTCCTGCAATATTGAAGATTCACCTTGGATGGATTGCTTCTTGGAAATGGTCTTCAACAACCAAGAAGATATATCAGTCATACCACATAATTTGTTCTCGACTATTGCCTAATCTTGTAGTGAAGACTTCTTCATATTCTCACCTTGTATGACAGGGGAGGAATTGATGGTCAGTTAGCAGCTTCGAAGATTCATCATTCAAAGATTTATCAAGTGAGCTTGAGCCATAACCTAAACCTATTGTCTGAGCATACAACCAGAGATAACCACAACCAGATTCAGATTTGTAGCCGAAGATAGAGAAATGCCTCATGAACATGCTTTTTTTATTGGTGACCTTCCTTAAACCACCACTTGCAGATGATTTTGGTTTCTGCTATAGTTTATTTATTAGGGAGCACTTCCACAAGCAGAAGACTTCAAATTCTATCGAGATTAGGAATTATTCCAGGAATTGCTTTGATAGTTCCAGAGTTGGTGGTCAGCCTTAAACCACCACCAGTTGAGACCTCGAGTTCTCCCACCTTTTGGTTTGTTTGTGGTTTTCTCTAAAAACCACCATTTCATAAAGCTTATTCAGTCATTGATTTTCATGCATTTTTGTATTTTATCTCTCTTATTGGACTCTCATATATACCCCTATGGATTAGAGGAGGAATGTTAGCCACCTAATCTGTCAGGGTTCTAGTGGACAATTAAAGCATGTATAAGAAACCTGGAAACTGAATCCAACAGTTTCATTGTTGTATTTATATGTACAATTTACATCATTCTTAATACACTTGAATTCATTTTCCAATATTGTGATTCCAACAAGTATATCGAGAGTGTCATGGAGAAAGATTGCACAAATCCTAAAGCAGTTTATAACTTACAACCTCAAGATTAAAGAAAATAGTAGCTACTTTATCCTCCTAATTGAAGCAAGACTTTTCCCCATTGAAAGCATGGTTTTGACTAGGTATCTTATATATAAGAAGAATTTATGCAACATGGATGCAAATATGTCTGTTAAAATTGCTTTCAATTTTAAAACAAAGCCCCCACGTTCGACTCAAGTGAAGGTGGCATATCGACACCCGGTTTTTGTTGGACCATTGAGCAATAAAGAGGAGATATTCTTGCAGTACCTTCATGATATTAAAAATATTATTTCTTCTAAAATTAAGGAGAAGTTATGGGGAGAAAAGAGTTAGAGGGAAAAATGAAACTAATATATTACCAAGAGGTGATCAACCACAATCTCAAAAACGAAAATTATCTTTATTTCTTTACTAGGATTAAGAATAACATGAACATTGTTAAGATAATAGCTAATTCTTATAGTGAAATTGTGCATTGGTCAATTCTTAAAATGCCATGAGGATGAAAATGTTTATCACATGTATGTCATTCTAAGAAGGTTGAAGATGAAAAACATTTTATCTTAGATTGTCCATCTTATACTCACATTTGATCTAATTTTCAAAATATTTATCACAAACACCCTTCTTGATCTTTTAAGTTAGTGAAACTATAGTGATATAAAAACAATTATCTCACTCCTTTTGGAATATAGAAATAAAATGTTAAAAAATTCTCATTAATCTCTTACTTTATTAAAATCTAATAACCCATATACATTTTAATGAAAAATTTTATAATTAACTTTTTGATAATATAGAATTTTGTACGCAATTTGATTAATTACTTAGTAATTTGAATTTGATTTTCCTGTTTAAATGTTAAAAAAATAAAAAATAAAAATAAACATAATGGGAAAATTTTGGACTCACTTTGGTTCAATTACTTCGTAACTTGAATTTGGTTTTCAAGTTTAAATGTTATTTAAAAAAAAACATAATGTAGATGTGTTAGAAGATGATGGTGTTAATGTATACATATTTTCCTTTTTAAGCAATAAGCATGATGCACTATTGAATTATTTGAGCAATAGTGTTATTTTTCCGTGGTGATGGACACCTATACAAGCAGATATATACATGCTTCATTTTTGTTGATAAGTAATCACAGTAATAAGCCACGTGCGCTTTGTCCAACCGCTACATTTGGGATTAATTACCCACCAATCTGGCTGTCCATTCTCGATCCCAGGATCTCACAAAAAATACGAGTAATAAAATATAACAAAATAATAAGAATAATAACATCTCATATATGTTAAGGTCGACGTAGGTGACTGGTTGGTAAAGTTGGACTCGTAAAGATGGTTAGGTCCTGTGCTCAAACCCGAGCGAGGGCGTTGACTAGTCACGGGTGTTACTCGTTACCTGGGCCAAGCCTGCTCACCTTTTCTAAGAATGAGGTTTTTTCTGCGATCGAAGCCCTAGTCGTTGTCCCTGCTCTTCAGCCCCAGCCGCAGGCCAGTCTCGGCCCTCTTCTCTGCATCGGAGGACTTCTCAGGCGAAGGCACTCCGAGGATTTTGGCAAAGATCGGCCAGCTTGAGAGAACGGAGAGTCTGGGCTTCCGGGTGCATGCCTGCACAGGGAATCTCCCATGGATTTCAGTGGGGGCTCTGCCCCTCCACCGCCTCCGGAGATCTTTGCATTCAAAGCACTGATCGCCGCAAGTTCGAAACGCCCTCCCATGGCTAGTCAGCAAAAGTCTGTCAAGAAACTAGATTCGATCCCCACGGTTGCCCTACCTGAAGAAGAAACATGCAAAGCAGCTCTGAATCTCGCTGAAAGAGGGTTAATTGGCCAGTTTACGGGACTCTGGCCATCCCAAAAGACAGTTGAGGACTGGACTCAAAGACACTGGTCTCCCTTGATTAAAGAGGGGGTCAAGAGCTATTTTGTTGGCAAAGGATTCTTCGTATTCGTCTTCAAAAACCAGGATGATAGAAGCCTTATCTTTAGAAATGGCCCTTATTTCATGGGACCACAAGGCCTGTACCTAAACAAATGGTCTCCCGACTTTGACCCCACCCAGGACGTCCCCTCCATTGTCCCGGTATGGGTGCGCCTTCCCCATTTGCCTCTCCACTACTGGAACCAAAAAACCTTCCATATCATTGGCAACGCTCTCGGAAAATACATAGACCAAGCAGCAAGAAAAGATCAGTACTCATGCGCCCGAATTTGTGTAGAAGTCGACCTAGAAGAGGGTTTGCCTGAAGCAATTAAGCTCACTGTGGCTGGGTGGACGCACGTCTAGGAACTGGATTACGAACAGCTCCCTTTCAAATGCAGACACTACCATGGTCATGGTCATTTTGCAAAGAACTGCAAGAAAAAGGCAGAGGAGCAAGCAGACAAAATAAATGAGGAACAATGGACAGTAGTCCAAAAGACTGGCCATCAAAAAAAAGGAAATGGCAAAGAGCACACCTCTGGAGCTCCAGGCAGTTCCAAGAAAAATCAAGTAAAGGATACAACCCCGAACAACTCAAGAAAAACTCAGACCAATCCAGCAGGTATGAGTCAGGAAAGTCAGGAACATATGGAAGTCCCTCCATCTAACAAAGAAGGGGAAGAAGCTATACAGTTAGAGGCCTCACAAGGTAGCCCCTCCAATCCATCTTATGCTGAAGTAACAAGGAAAAAACCATTAGATAGTTCGGGTTCTTCAGAGGATGAAGCCTTCGAGCGTCCCTCCAGAAAAGCCGGCAGGAAATCTTGCAAAGAATTAAGGGAAGAGGAGGCTGAGAGACTCAAAGTCCAAGGAAGCCAGTCCACTATAGAAATGTCCATTGGAAGAAACACCAGACCAAGGCCTTCAAAGGGAGGCCCTATTCCCCCCCTCAAGTAAATTATGAAGCTCGCCTCTTCGAACTACAGAGGATTGGGGAATGCCCCCAAAGCTGAAGCAGTCATGGACCTTCTGAAAATAGAACCCTCAGACATCCTCATGCTCCAAGAGACGAAGATAGAAGGCCGAGCACTTCTAGACATCAACAAGTCAAAGTGGAAGAAAAGCACAGGCAAAGCAGTTAGTTCAAGGGGCTCTTCCGGAGGGCTGGAAACTCTCTAGATAGAAGATCTATTCAAGCTGAAAAAATCTCATGAAACCCAACACTGGATCTTCACGGAGCTTACACATTGTGCAAGTAAGCTGACTATCTCTCTTTTTAATCTTTATGTTCCTGTCTCTTACTCTGAAAAACGAGAATGCTAGATCTCCCTCTCAACATTTTTAGATCAGCATATTCCCGGTAATATTATCATAACAGGTGATCTTAACATAGTTCTGAAATCAAAAGAGAAAAGGGGCGATTCCAACAGCAGAGATCCTATGCTGGCCTTTGTGGAAGATCTCTCTCAGCAATGGGATCTTCTTGACTTCAATCCCATTCGTGGCCTTTTCACTTGGTCCAATAATAGATCTGGGCCAGATCACATATCTACTCGTCTGGATCGATTTATGGTCCAAGGCTCCCTTATTATGGATAAAAAGATAATCAAAACCAAAATTTTACCTAAGCTGACCTCTTACCATAAGCCGATCCAGCTCCTCCTTGAAGATGAAGAAGATCTAGGCCATCTGCCTTTTCACTTCAGCCCTTTATGGATTGAGAGAGAAGGCTTTATTGAAACTGTAAAAGAAGCCTGGGCCAAATCTTTCTCATGGTCTTCAAGTTTTGTGTGGGAGAAAAAATTGAAGGCCACAAAACAAGCTCTGAAAGAGTGGATAAGGAAACCAGTCCCCACCCCAACCAGCATAAGGAAAGAAGCAGTGTACACCTTGGAGACCCTGCAAACCAAAATGGAAAACAAACAGATTACAGCAGACCTTTTGGAACAAGAAATAAAGGCCCAATCCTCTACTTATCGATCCTTTCGAAAAGAAGAAGAATATTGGAGAATCAAATCCAGGAGTTTGTGGCTAAAAGCAAGGGATCAGAACACCTCCTTCCACAGACAATAGAGCCCGACTGTCCAGGAACCACATCTCAGAAATAAAGACAACAAAGGGCCATGTCAGCAAAGGATTCTCCCAAGTCAAAGCTGTTGCGGACAACCACTTTAGAAATCTTTTCAGTGAGGGATCTCAGGCCTCCGAGGGGGAAATAGCAGATTTCCTCTCGAAAATCCCTCATCTAATCATACCTGAAGACAATGCTGCTCTCATCAGCAAGGTAACAGAGGAGGAAATCATCAAAGTTATCTAGTCCATGGAATCAGCTAAGGCTCCAGGCCCAGACGGATTCACGATTCATTTCTATAAAGTCTGCTGGAATATCATTAAAATAGATCTTCAGAAAATGATAAAGGGGTTCATGATAAAAGCTAAGATCGGTGGAGGAACCAATTCCACTTACCTAGCATTAATCCCCAAAGAATCTAACCCGGAAACATTTGCCAGATTCAGACCCATATCACTTTGTAATGCATCTTATAAAATCCTAGCCAAGCTCTTAGAAAACAGGATCAAGCCCCTGCTCAAGAGATTGATCTCCAGCCCCCAAGGCGGCGTTGTGGAAGGCAGGCACATTCTCGACAATGTCATTCAAGTCCAGGAGACAATCCATTCCGGTCAAAGGCGAAAAGAGAAAGTTATGTTGATTAAACTAGACATGGCTAATGCGTTTGATAGAGTCAATCGTTCTTTTCTCATCAAGGTCCTCCTCTCCTTCGGCTTCTCGCCCCACTTTGTTCAGCTTATAAATGCCTACGTCGATAGCCCTTGGATTACCCCCCTTGTCAATGGTTGTCCCTCTCATTTCTTCCAAGCTCGGAGAGGCATCAGGCAGGGATGCCCCCTCTCTCCTTTCCTGTACATCTTGATGGCAGATTCCCTCAGTAGAAAACTCTCAGCTGAGAGAATTGTTGGCTCTCTCCCTGGCCTCAAATCTTCCTCAGATGTCGTCCCTTTGAACCATGCTCTTTTTGCAGATGACTCACTTCTTCTCAGAGGTGCATCCCCCAGAATTGCCGAAGTCTTTGATTTGATCCTAAAAAGTTATTGCAGAGCCTCAAGTGCTCTCATCAATGATAGAAAGAGTGAAATTTACAATTGGAACACAGGTCAACAAGAGCTCATTAACATCTCGAACATTCTGGGGTTCAGAGGTCATGCCAATTGGTAGCGGATTAAATATCTCAGCCTCCCTATTACAATTGGAGTCAATAGAAGGTCGCTTTGGTCAGAAATCATTTGTAAAATTAAAACAAAAATAGCAGCACTCGGTGGCTATTGGTTAACCAAAGGAGGAAAAGTCATTTTAATCAAAACTCAACTATCTACGCTCCCAATCTACCAAGTCGCTTTCTTATTGGCCCCTAGAAACGTCATGGAGCAGATATCTAAACTATTAAGGGATTTTTTATGGCAACAAGGGAAAGGTAATGAAAGCAAGTTACATTTAACAAATTGTGATCTGGTTAGACGGCCGATCGCAACAGGGGGTCTTCAAATTCGAGATCCCTCCCTTGTAAATTTGGCGATGGGAGGAAAACTTCTCTGGAAAATGGCTCACGAGCCCAACCACCTGACCAACAACATATTGCTGTCTAAATACGCCCACAACTCATCCTACAAAAACCTGCAATTTGATTCCTCCATCAACAGCGCGCATGTCTGGAAACTCTGTTGCAAAAGCAACATTTTTTTTAACAAATCCTGTACAGAGTGCCGAGCAATGGCAAGCGTACTAATTTATGGCAAGACAGAATAATGGGGAGCGATCCGTTGGAGGGAAACGAGGACATTGCCGACATCAGAGAATGGTTGAAACGCTCTAGCAAAAACAGTCTATACGATCTCTCGATTTGGGACTGTCGAAGAGATTGGGCCGGTTGGGATTTCAATGGCATCCCAGATTGGTTAACGCCTCAAAAAAACCATCTTGTCGAACTGTTGGAAGACTCCACTCCAGAAAACCGCCATATTAGAGACAGTTGGGCGTGGGGACTGTCAGGCATCTATACTGCAGCAGCAGGATACAAAGCCCTCCAAGATCCAAAGAACAACAGTTATTCTCCGGCCTTCTGGAATCTTGTCTAGGACAATCTAGCTCTCCCAAAACTGAATTTCTTTTTCTGGACGTTGGTGCATAACAAACTTCTAACAGGAGACAATCTAGAGAAAAGGAATATTGCAGGGCCTCATAGGTGCGAGCTTTGCAGAAGCAACCTTGAAACTGCCCAACACTTATTCCTGGAGTGCAAATTCGCTAAGGAATCTTGGGAGCTCACTCTTTTGGACCTTAAGATTCCAGCGTTCCCTCAGAGCACCGTTGCTGAACTGTTCGCCTCTTGGAGCAATATCTATCCACATAGCATCCCTTTCAAATCCTTCTGGCGTAAAATTTGGACAGCAATCCCCAAATTTGTTTGCTGGCAGCTATGGTTGGCTCGGAACGACCAAATCTTTAATGGAAATAGACAATCCCCTCTTCAGGTTGCAGTTAAAGCTAAAGCTTTCCTCTTGGAAGCAGCCCAACAGCAATTCTTCAAAGAAGATCCTCTACTTCTACCAGAAGAAAGGAGATGGCTTTGCCCTCTTGAGCCTTCTCCTCGCAAGTTCCTTCTCACTCAATCAGCAAATCCGGAATGGAGAATAAGAGACTCTGAGGAATGTTTTATAAACTGGTGGAGATCCAAAAATCTCACTACAATCTTCTTTGATGGGGCCTCCAAAGGAAATCCCAAGAACGCTGGTGCAGGAGGGGTCAACTACTCTTCGGATGGGATTTCAAGAGATTGCTTCTATTGGGGTCTAAGACAGAAAACCAACAACCAGGCAGAGATTTTCGGTCTCCTCAAAGCTTGTCTAATAGCAAGAGAAAAGGGGGTTAAAGACCTCCAAGTCTTTGGAGATTCTGAGATTCTAATAAAAAAATTGAACTCAGAGGATCTCTTCAACAATGCTAGCCTCAATAAAATTCTGGGCAGATTGAAAAGAGCCCTTCAAGGTTTCTCCTCCTATAAGTTCTATCACATTCTTAGAAATCTGAATAGCGAAGCGGATCAGATGGCGAACAAAGGATGCTCACTCATGAAAGGGCAGCTATTTATTAACGACGACAACTTCTTTCAAATACCTTGAAATTGTTGTAACACAAAATCTGAATATGCAGGTTGTTTTCATTGTAAATGGGGCTGCCTCGGCAAAGACCCCTCCTATCTTTTTCAAATAAATAAAATTCATACCCGTTACAGTAAAAAATAATAATAATAAAATAAAAAATAAAAAATAAACATCTCATATATGTTAGTAAAATAAATCAATTTGTCTATAAATTAAACACCAATAAACTAATAATGCTCTTTTACAAATGTGTTATTTTTTCTAGTTATTTTACTTCCAAAGATAACTATCAATGAAAATATAGCATAGGTGAGATGATCGACGTGTTT
>APFE030593734.1:208739-282068 GCA_000404065.3 Pinus taeda | reverse complement strand
TTAAATAAATTATATATATTTATAAAATTAAATACGGTAAAGGTGAAACAAACTAACCGTAAAAATAGAAATCAATTTTTCCCTTCAACGTTGCATGTCGCCCAGGTGTATGACCATTGTAAATTTTTACTCGTTCTCGTTCATGAAATTGGAGGTGACAATGATTTGAGTGCTCGTGGTTCGATTGCACAAGTCACGGAGTACATTAGTCCATCAGCGTGGCAGGTCAAGAACTCTCAGAAATCATGAGTGTAGATTTGTTTTTGTACATATATATTAATAATTGATAATTGTTTTTATTAAGTTGAGAGGTTTATTTTACAGTTTGTGTGTAATATTGTTAGTCAGTTATCAACTTTGAAATTTTGTTGATATTTACCGAAATAAAAATCTAAAAAAATGAAATAAATAAATATATAAAATATTTAAGTACATGAGTGCATGATGTGTTGGTTGGGGCGGTTGGCTTTCGCACGCCCCAGCCACGTTAGATTCCTGCGGGAGCTGCACGATGTTGCAGCACATTTGTTTCGGTGGTGACATATGTGTTTCGATGATGACGTAATTCTGGTGGTGACATATGTGTTTCGATGATGACGTAATTCTGCTGGCTTCGGCGATTATAAATATCCCCACTTATATATTATTCTCCCTATAGAATTTCGAAATATTTTTAAAATATTCATTCAAAATAACTTCATCACATAAATAAAACAATGGTTTAATTATTTTCCACAATGCCACCGTAATACTAATATAAATACACACCAACCTCCGCTAAAATATGATTTCAATCCTTTTCTCTAATAAAAATTTAGAAAATTATAATTTTTAATTTATATTAAGTGATATTATTAGATTTCCTTATAATAAACATTACAACTGAATAAAGTTATATTGAAAAGTCAAAGCTTAACTAATTCAATTCAACGATGAATCGAATGCTTCCAAATACGTCCTCTTAATTATACACGTCACATACAGATCACATACTCCTTGTACTTTTGTTGTAGCAACAGAGTCGGGGGAATACACAGGTCTTCGAAAACAATCTGCTTTAGCACGTTAACAAAAATACTTCATCTCAGCAGGTAAGCATTTCCTTCGATTTCCAGTAGACTTCCGCTCAATAAGCAAGACTCCCTACGACCTCCGCTAAAATTTCCCCAGAAAAAAACTGTGATGGAAGACTCCGGCTCAGCAAGCAAGTGAACATGGCCCATTAATCATAGTTTTTTAGAAGGAAAAAAGATTGGTTGATATAATATACCAGTTTGTCTAAAAATTTTGCTGCCATAATTTCATATATTTTGTCAAAGATCAGCCCAGATAAAAAATTTACAAGATGGTGGAAAAAAGTATCATTATAGATGGTGGAAAAAAAGTATCAGCGTAGATGGTGGAAAGAAAGTATCAGCATAGTCTCTAAAGAGATTGCTCTAAAAATTATCTAAAAATTATCCAAAAAGCAACAGTATAAGTCTAAATACAGTAGTCTGAGTACAAAAATAGAAAAACATATTGAGTCCAATAACGCAAAATAACAACTTTCATTATCAAACAAAAGATATCCTGAACTGATCTGATTTAGTGTCCATGAATTATGGCAATGGAATCAATCCTTCCTCTCCGGTGGTATCGAATTCCAAGAGTGCAGTGGATTTGTCTTTCTCTACTGAGAGACCTTTTTTGACAAAGAATCAGCAGTCACATTTGCTTCCCGGAATATGTGCGGAAAGGAGATGGATATGAAAGACCACTTGAGAAATTTTATCCTAAAAATCGATCCAGAGAGATGTGGAAGGCAAATATTTGAGTCATTTGCCAAACCATATATAAGAACACATGAATCTACAAATACATGCATTTTGTCTAGTGACAGATATCTGGAGAACCATAGGAGCCCCGCAGGGCCAATACTTCTGCCTTCATATTAGAGTACCAGGACCCCATTTGTAGTCTCTGCCATGGTCGACCCAAAGCCACGTGGCTCATCCACAAATGTCCCTCTAAGCCGCCCCTCGAAGTATCTAGCGGGAAAATGTATACTACACTGACTCAAATTCACTCACACTCCTAAGATATACTACACAACACATAGGAGCAATTTACTATTTATAACACTCCCCCTTAATTACTACTGTATGACTCAACATAACTCAAACTTGACACAACCAATCTCGCTATACTTTAGAATAGAAATTGTCTCAATTATCACTGTCACAAGCCTACTAGTCTAAGTCACAACTAGGCTTACAATGACTCAAAACTTTTACAATGCATGATTTTCTTTTTCGTTTCTTTCAAATTATATACCCTTGAAACTACTTTATTTTTAGTTGAGCTTTCTTGCTCTAAGCTCCATATTTCTTTACTTGTTGCTCTTGTAATTTTTCTTTGAATTTGTTTGTTAAAGTTCTGAAAGTTACCCATAGTTTCTTGAACCTATTCTCACCATTTTCTTCTTCAATAATATTCTTACTTGTGGACTGCTGCCATTTATGCTCACTATCATCAAGCTTATAGCCAAAATTCAATTGATCATTATCATACACCTTATAAGTGGACTTTTGCCATAACATTAGCTCATAGCAAACTTTAATTTCTTCAAAACTCCAAAATTGAAAGATTTCTTCAACTTTTTCTTCTTCTTCTCCACAAATTTCTATGTTTTTCTCTTCACTTTCATCATCAAGTGTTGTTGTTTTTTTCTTGTAATTTGCACACTCAGGATCATTATTAGGCTTACATGTAAAATCATAACCACTCTCCCTTTCCTCGTTCATCATTTCATTTAATTATTTTATTCCAATTGTTCTTTAAAACTATCATCAATTTGTTCAATTGGATTCTCAATCCATTCTTCAATGAGCTTCAAATATGCATCAAACTTATCAACAACTTTGTTTTCAACTTCTGCTCCCATGCTATTTTGAACATCTGCATATTAAAAAATAATGTTAAAAACATCTTCATTATGCTCTGCAGTGAGAGCTTTCTCCTCTTCCTCTTCCTTCTCTCCCTTTTCTTCCACTGCATGGAGGCTATCTTCCACTATTATGTTGCCAGTGGATATTGTTATCAAAAACTCTTGAACCACTTTATCCTCTTCTTGATCATCAACTATTACTACATCACGCACTGCTCATGCAGTTCCAATTGTTTCATAATTTTCTACTACATGGCATCTTAGATCTTCAATTCTTCATCAAATATGGCACTTTCCATATTGCCACCATTAATCTTTGTTCCAAAAAATATATCAAAAGTGTCATTAACATAATGTTCATCTAGGGGATATCTGATCATGAATGTTCTCATTAACAATTTCAATTTGACGAAATTCATCAGTTGTTGTTGAATTCACCAATATACATTTCACTTTGCAGTCATCATCCATATGTGTCTCATCATAGTGGGATTCACCATCATCTGCACCATCCACATGAATATGCTCTTGCTTTTTTTCACACACAAAGGCTTCAACTTCTCTCTGCAATCTTTGATGAGTGTTCTTGATCCATATGCACGTATGCATAATGGGTTTCACTTTTACAGTGTTCATGACCATCATCCACCTTTGAGTGAGATTCTCGTCCTCCTTTGCTCATCTAATCTCAGATATGCAACTAACTTCTCTATTAATTCTTCAACAGATTGTGACACAACTTGTCGTTGCATGCCACTTTCCTTTGTACCAAATTATGTTTCTAGGATCTCCCATGCTTCCTGGGAAGATGTAGCTTTTGCTACCTTACATAAAAAAAATTTCATCCAATCTCTGTTTTATAAGATCTAATACTAAAGCATCAAATAAGTTATAAAACGGGTACTCAATCATAAGATCTAATACTAAAGCATCACATATTTCATTAGATAAGTTATAAAACCGGTACTCAATCAACTCTTTACAACAAATAAAATTTTGCATTTTGACCACCCAAAAATGAAAATTTTACCAATAAATTTTGGCAATGTTACCAAATCTATCTGGAGCCATGCATCCTTGATTTGTTCTGCTTCAACTTCTTGTCTTTTAGATTCCTCGGTTGCAGTGAGAACCTCTATGAGCTCTGGGTCTTCCTTTCGATTTCTTGCCTTAATCTGCATCAATCGTGCTTTGCAACCTTGTTGTCTTTCTTCTATCTTATGGTTGCTTTCATTATTGCATGAAGCTTCCTTCTATATTGCCCCTAAAAAAATTATGCTTTTAATATGTGCACCAGTAAAACACAATCTTCACCATATTCACATACACACAAATTTTTCCAAACCCAAAACATTATCATACTTACAAACCAGAATTTTTTTATAATTAATGGACTTTTGCAAAGCCCTAAACTATCTTTTTTATATATATATATAATTCTTAAAAAAAATTCACTCCCAATAAAAACTCATTGCAGTTTTTCATATTTAAAATATATATATATTGGAAGCACTTTTTTTTTAAATATATTGCTGAGCACTTTTTTTTAATATACCAAAAAGAACACCTTAATAGCTCCAAAAAAAACCACACCTTTAATAACCATTTATTTATGGTCTTTTTGTATAATTTTCCAGTAAAAAAAACACACCTTTAATAACCCTTTACTTTTGGTCTTTTTGAATAACTTTCAAATAAAAAATTAAAAAAAATCTGGAACTCTTTCGAAGTGAGTTCCATCAAGTGAGTTCAGTTCCATCAGGGTTGACTGGTTTTATCTTTGATAGAAATCGCTAACGTACCTTTCGATAGGTGACACCCACGATGAAAACACAGACACAGAACCCACTGTGTGGCAACATTTGCCCAAAATGTCGCGCCTTTAATTTTTAATTCTGCGACGATCGCTCTTTAAGTTTCTCCAACACGTCGTGCCTCCTTTAATCCTGGGACGATCATGGAGTCGTGGTTTTTTCTAAAATCGCATGTCTTTTTCTCTCGCCTCTCTTTTTTATAGTTTTGATACGTTTACAAGATTTTTTTGTTGTGGTTTTTAGGATTTTCTTTAATTCTGATACTAATTTATTGGAAAAGTGGAGAGAAATAAAAAAAATATGCATACAAAATATTTTTTTTTTAATTTTCGGTGAAAATTACATAGAAAAATTTATGTCTATGCGTTTCTATTCATTAATCTCTCACATACACAATTATATGTAGAGTTGTGGTATTGATTTTTAAGCACATTATAATGACTCAATTACAGATATATAAAACCCTAACTTACCATATATAGAATCTTGCAAATTCTAATAAATTTTATTCACCTTTAATTACCACATATAAAATCTTGCAAATTCTAATAGATTTTATTCAACTTTGGCTAACTTGTTCATTCAAACTAACACTAAATTTAACTTTCCCAAATATAAATTGAACTCTAACTAATTCAAACCGACTCAAATTAATTCACACTCTTAATCTATAAATTAGACTATATATAAAAGTAATTTATTATTTCTCACAAAACTTTAAAAACCATATTATTTATTTTCCCAACAAAATTTTCAAAGACAAAAAATTGGAATCCAACCAGTCAAATAAACAGTTAAATACCATTATTAATACTCCAAATTTAATATTAATATTTAAGAAAATAGTAAAAAGCTACTAATTCATGAAATGATATTCACAAAATTCTTAACGATATAAGACTTACTTTTTAAATATTTCACTGAGATAAAAGTTTAAACAGCAAGCTACTCTGTTTCATTTTTACATTCTGTTTTTCATTTTTTCAATTAAAATGCCATTGTTCCTCTTTTTTTATTTTTTTAATAAACTCCTTACCCCTCTTTCTTCAATATTGTTCAACGTAATACATTGGGTTAGCACTAAGGGGTCCAAATTATGTTTCAATCAAAAAATAGTCAAACGCTACAACGATCCCTGATCAATTAAACACAGGTGAAGGGAAATTTCACCAATCATTTGGACTTGCAGTTTTTAAATACCAAACGAAGATGAGAGGAAAATGATATATAGTTTGGGTGGTTGGGAAAGTTTAATGATAATTTTTTCAATTGAGTTTTTATCATATGATATAACTATATTGGGAAATTTTGAAAAGTTTTAAGCCAGATTTCCATTTTACTAAAAATAAAAATAAACTGCTACATAAATTAAAGGTCACAAATTTTTTTAACAAATTTACTGAGAAACTGTGATGTGATTGGTTACCTAATAAAATTTTAACGTATCACCGACTAAATAGCACGGTACTGCCGAATTTTCGAAATTTTCTGCCAAATTTGGTAATTTGCTGTGTGTGTTTTTGTAGAAAGTCCTCTTTCTGAGTGTGACGTTGTGTTTGCTTGGTAGCTGTTAAAAACTGCAGCGATGGTTTACCAAAAGACCTCCTGGTACTTCTAAAAGTAATTATGTTCACGATGTTATGTTGCTTGTCTCATGCAAATAACTATCTTACAATAAGATTGGAGAGAGATAATGTATGTTTGTAAACCGATTGACTACGACCGACACGTAGTCATGTCCATGCTTGATCTTCAATAAGGCTTGCCAGGAGATCCTTGGAAATGTTTTTCTACGCTAGAATTGGGATAGGAATAACATATACAAGGCTATTTCTGTGTTAATGAGCTTGACAGTGACCAAAAAAAGAGATTGAATGAATTTAGCATTTTCAAAATGTATGTTTGGCTGATAGACATATCAATTTCTTTGTATATTTGAAAAAAAAAAAGAGAGGGAATGAATTTATCAGTTTCAAAATGTATGTTTGGCCAATAGACATATCAATGTCTTTCGGATATTTGAAATGTTTTGCTATTTTGGAATTAAGGATTTTTTTTTATATATTTTCTATTTAGCATAAATAATATTATATTTTTTTTTTACATTTTTTATTTAGTATAGACATATTATCATTTTGATATAGAAACCAGTCTCACATGTGATAGTCAAGTTTTTTCTCTTCCCATTACAACATTGTGATTGCATAATTATAATGAGGTCACTAGTTAATCTTGGAGATCTTTAATGAAAAACTTTTTTTTGGTAACCTTTTTCTTACATTGTGATTGCATAATTATAATGAGGGCACTAGTTAATTTTGGAGATCTTCATAGAAAAACTTTTTTTGGTAACTTTTTTCTTATACTTCACAACAACAAGATTAAATTATTGTAAATATAATATTTAGTTGTTATGCTTTATTGATTACAATTTGTCTATATTTATAAGCACATAGTGACGTGTAGTTGGCTTAGCTAATTGTCTCCTTATCTAATATGTAACCATCTAGATGTTTCACACCTTGATGCAAAGTCATCAACTCCTTATTGTTGGTGTGATACTTCATGGTGGTTCCACTAAATATATTTGAAAGGTAGGTAATTGGTCTTCTTTCTTGTATGAGAAAAACCAATGGCATTGTCTTAAAGAAACATGCCTTATTCTTTAATTAAAGAGTGCCATGAGGCAACAATATTTAAAAAATGAGGAATTAACTTATGAATATACTAACAAGCTCTAACAAAACTCTTTGATTTATTGTTCTTGCGCATTGTCTTATTCTTTAATTAAAAAATGCAATGAGACAACAATATTTAAAATTTGAGGAATTAACTTATGAATATACTAACAAGCTCTAACAAAACTCCTTCCCACAGTGAGGTTTAATGGTGTTAGTCATAACTAAATAATTTACATAATAAAATCATAACTTAAAAAAAATATTTGCCAACCAATAACAATGTTTGAACAAAGATTTTATGTTACATTACCTTTTATAGCTTTACGCTCTAATCCCACATAGGTGGATAGTGAAAAAAGTTACAAAAGAGTTCGATTAGAGGTGAATAGTGAAAAAAGTTACAACATAGTTCTTTTTGGATGAATGGATAGAATATTTATTTAGGCCATGTTGTACAAGATTTTGGAATAAGGGAACATTTCTACCTAAGATATATTAATTAAATAAATATTTACTATAATATTAACTTATTTACATTGAAGATTTTGTTTTATAAGAAAGTTAAGGTTTGAAATTTGTGATAGTTAAGTGGAGAGTTGACTTGTCATCTAGGAGGGTCGACTTGGCTTCTTGAGGTGAATTTACCCAAATTACATTTTCAAATTCTTTTTTCTTTTTCTTTACAAGAGGTCCGAATAGGAATTTGACTCTTTGACTCAACAAACTCCTAGAAGCATGAAGAACATGCTTAACTATTGGAATAATAATAATAAATCTTTTTCTTCTTTTTCTTTTTTGTTTTTTTTTACATAAAATACATAATGATACAAGTACAATTATGAAGACCAGACCTAGTTACTTTTTCCAACACTTCCTCTTAACTAGGGAGGTATTCATAATTACAGAACCAATACAAGGATACTATCAAATTGAAATGTTCTCATAAGAAGAGTTGGATTGATAAGCCATCTTCAAGCATCAACATCATAACCAACATTGTCAAATTGCAATATAGCAAGGCCTTGACTAACAAGCTCTAACTCTCCACTAGATTAGAGCACAATGCTAAGAGGAATACATTTGGACACCTCCACAACCGCCTTTGTAGGCACACACCCCATGCGAATGTTCACCAGGTATGTCCTTGCAAGACTATTCTTATTTTGGATTCCCAATCCTCAAAGAATATTTGTCCTCCTCGACCACTCTTATCTTGGAATTCCTGTCCAGTCCTCAAAGATTATAGATCCACAGGACTACTTCTATCTTGGATTCCTAGCCCTCAAGAAGTATTGGTCCCAAATACTTATCCAATCCACCATTCTCCCTACTAGTGCCTTCACTAGACATATGATTGTTCTACCCTAGTGCATGACACATGGAGAATAAGGTGTCCTCTATGACTCCCTTTCAACCAGGGAGGATGTCCTTACTCCCTCTCAACCAAGGAGGAAATCCTTACTCCCTCTCAACCAAGGAGACATAACCACAAGCCTTAGCTTGTCTCATACTTCATATATACATCAACTACTTGTTCTTCTGTGGAGATATAGTTGTAGCTACAAGGCTCCTTTCTTGCAATACATCATGCTTGAGCTTTGACCTTCCTAGATGTCAAACATTTTACAAAGCTAAATTCTTTCACATTTTATCTTTATGATAGGGTTTCTCGACTCCTAACAACATCATGTCATATTAAACTTTGATCTTTCTGAATGTTGTCAATCATCAAACAACATTGTCATCAAACAGTTCAATTGTCATCTTCAAGGAGCCAAACTTCCTTACAATTACTAGCACATACATGCCTTCTTTTTTTCATAACAGATTTTTTCCTCACATTCTTCAAAAAGTCATATTAGCTTTCCAAATATGAATTATGTCCTTATGCTCTTGCAAGCCATCCATAGTGTTATCCACACAATCCATGTGTTCCATGATCAACCACACAATTGTAGGTACATCAATATCATCCAACAAATTATCCCAACTGCTATTTTTCCAACCTTTGCATATAATTCTACAATACATCTTTATAGGGAGCCAGACCATATCTCAAACAAATCATCAATATTGGAGTTACCAAATCATAATGGTCTCAAGTCAAGGTGTGGGATTCCTTATGTTAAATTTTGCTAGTAGCTCCCTCTGAGGTCAACATTCTTTTGCATGGTCTATCTCATATTGCAACATATCTCTGCTTCATGCTCTTAAGATTTCAATAATCAATCTAGAATGAACCAATAAAAAAGATTCAATATCATAATCATCAGGTTTTTAGCAACTCCCTCTTTCCATTCAAGGTTAGTAAACTTTTTGCCATCTAATAGTCATCAAACTACTCCTCCCCTCACAATCTTCATTCTTTTCCACGTTCATTCAAGTCTTTCATCTACTTAGTCAAGCTTTAAATAAAACTTTCCTTGACCTCTAACCTTGGTTAGAAGACTTAGGAAATAATAGGGAGACAAAATATAAAGATAATAACATTAGTAATAATAAAGAGGATGTTAAATTTACTTATCTCTGGTGGAAGGTTGACTCGCTCTTTTTCTTGGACCCCTTTTCATCAAACCTTGTCTTCACATCATCATGATATAATACTTTTCATTCTTAAGAACTAGGTTCCTTTTCCTTTCACAACGGAAGCAATCAGTTAGGGTTTCTATTTCTAGGGTTTCTCCTTTCAATCCATACTTTTCTAGGGTTTGCAAACCCTAGATGCTGAGACCTATCACTTACAAACTGAAAATTTCTACAACCACACAAGAGAGCTAGTTGTGAAACCATATTTTTAAGGTATTCAAGATCTTGTTACATTAGAAATTGCAAATCTTATGCAAACCCCAAATCTTTCATAGTCATCAAGACTTGGAAACCAAACATTGCAAAATTGTAATGATACTGTTTGTCATGCCTTTTATTAGATTATAAGATCTAGTCTCATATGCAGCATAACATCAAACTCTTACATGTTACTGCCTCTAATATTTATAAAGACTCATTTTATGATCATCACCATGACTTAAAGGGCTTAACATAGGTCATGGAATGCACATAAATTATACATACTTCTTTGAATTTTACCTATCCTTCTTTGCAAATATCTTGTCTTGATCCTCTAGTTGACATTTATCAACTTTATTCAAAATAGATAACATCATTTCTTCCAAACTTTAGGTCAACTTTATTGATGTCACTCTTTCTTCAAAGGTCCATTCTAGAGGTGCTCCAGATTCTTCGAACTATATTTCTTTAAGTTGCTTATTGTGTCCTTCACATTCCTCTTTATCATTCTACGTGTAGTTCCTCTGTAGTTCACAAAGTTTGTTTTTACAATATTTTCTGTCTCTAACACAAGCTATATGCACATCCCAAACTTCTATCCACAGAGTAAAGGTTTTTCAAGACTTCACCTAAATTTGTCACTTTATTCTTTTCAGACTTTGTCACATTCCTCAATTCTTCTTATAGAACTAAGTTACTACCATATCATTCATCATTATCACATATCTAGAGTACTGTCATGAAGATACATCATGAGCACTATCATATATATGGTTTCTACCCAATCAAATACTATACAAGGTGATTGTCATACGAAGGTTCCGATAATGTTACATCAAATGTCATTGTAATATATGGATCATAGTCATGCCTCCTCATTGTAAAATTGAGATAGGATTATCAAGTTTCCATTAAGAGTACTGTAATAAATGTTATATATCTCATAGAGCATATATCATGCATCACCATGCTATCGCACAAATAAGGTAGATGCCATTATGTATAGGAAAGCAATATCATCATCATGTGTTATTGCATCACTGAGATAGAAGACTTCATATTATTGAGATAATGTCTATGCATCATAACCTCTTACATTACTGAGATATAGTCTTCTTTGGCTTTAGATTCTTTTCAGGTTCTTGCTCTTGCTTCTATACTTTGTTTAGTTGCGCTTGCAGTTCTATGTCCTCTACACCCTCTCTAGAAAGGGCATGAGCAATCAACATTTTGGTGTGCCAATATAGCTCAATGTTTTATGGTACTCCATGTTGCGAGTGTGACTAGTACCAATATATGGGAGAATGTTCGTAACCTCGTTCATTACCTCTTCATCCTCCATCGCTTCTTGCTTAATTGTAACCTCAATTTCTAGTTGCCTTATCTCATTTCTCAACGAAGGGGAGGAAGAGTTGAAAAAATATTGAGCATCCTCTCTGGCTATAAACTTTGTGCGAGTTCTATGGATTAGAAGGCGCTCTTTGTAGCTAGATCAAGGGGCCATTGGAAAAGAGAGAACACCTTAGTAATTCAATTGAATTCATAGGAGAGGAGATACTAAATCACTACAAAGAGACAACAACCATACTTCATAGCATGTAGGGATCGAGCCTACTGCAATAAACATTCCCCGTAACCAAAACTAGTCAATCAACCACATTGTTCTATCATTGCCTCATATAATTACCTTGAAAACCATGTTAATAAGCAAATGAACGGGGCGTCACCCCAATGGAAGAGGCATTTTATAAGATTTATGAGTTGCCATTAACACCTAGTATTGCATGTCGTGGGCTAAGTAGAGGATGATTCATGGTCTGGCTTTGTGGATTACAATCATATTGCCTGCCCCCTTGTCCTTCTTTCCATGCATTCACCCCATGCGTGTAATTTATATTGAATGATTTTTAATTAAATATAAAATAACATGCAATAGATTATTTAATCTTCTTTTCAATTTAGTTTTTAGTAGGATACATAATAAATATAATAAAAGAAATAACAAATATATATTTTTAATATATAGTTGGAACGATATATTTGATCAATTAATATCTTAATTAAATTATTTTAGTTAAAATAGCTAGTTTGATAAATTATATTATTTATTTATTTGAATTTATAATGGTGGATATGGTTTGTCTTGAAAAAAGGTTACAATAAAAGAAGTGTTATGGATAAATTATAAATATTAGGTCAAAATTATATATTTGAAAAGTAAATAGAGAAAATTTCTACCTAAGAGGGTTAACAATCTAAAAAACCCTATTATTTTTTTAGGTATATTGCCCTAAATAACCCTATTCCTTTTTTAGGTATATTGCCATAAAAAACCCTATTCCTTTTTTAGGTATATTGCCATACATGTTGTTGTAACAAATATACAAATTGAAAAAATAGATTAAAACATCCACAAAAGAGAGGAATACTAGGTACTTGGCGTGTGTGGGGCTTCTTGTATCTGATACTTTTTTGCAGTAGTATCATTACAGGCCTTGGAATTGTACACTTGGTTATCAACAACTTGAAATACTACTACCTTGTTTTACTACCTTGTTTTAGTTCCATCTTAGGGTGACACATGGGTCCCTAAAGGACCAGTAAAATTTTATTATAGGGGAGGACTTTACATGGGAAGCCTTGGTTCACTACACTATCCAAAATGCAAATGTGTACCATGACACATTCCATGTGCTATGTTACCAAATCTATTTGGACATAGATCTCCTTATTTCCACTAAGCTAAATGTCCATAAATTTATCCACTTCTTTCCACCAATTTCTCAAACATACTATATGTCTAGTTATATTATTGACACAATTATCTCTTGATACACTATTTTTCCAAGTTTTTGGTTCAAATTCTACCTACCATCACTCCTATTTGATCCTTCGATGGATGATTCCACATTGGGCTTCTCAAATATCCTTCATACACTACTTGAGACTTTCTTGAATTCTCCTAATTTGCAATGGGCACGTCACCCTTTATTGTAGTGACAATGGGCCATCCTCCTTTCAACTAAAAGATAGGTGGAAGTGCGACCAAAACATAACCAGGACAATATTGGGGTGAAACTAGAACACACCAAGATATTAACCTAGAAAAGTAGGATCACAAACTTAGAGCCAAGAGATAGGGGCTCTCTGCAAGTCTTAGAGTTTCTAAACATAGAGAAGAAACTAAAACATAAACTAAGAGGAACCAAACTCTTGAAATAAACTGAAGCAAACTCGTGTCTTGGGCCCTAAACAACCCACATTGAATTTCTAATTGGGTTGCCATTCTATTCATAATCCTTGACATAAGGGTAAGGAGCAGTGTGGAGTAATAATATGTCGTTGATTTATAAATATTTGTTGATTGATAGTGGGAACATTTACCAAGTCACTTAAGTTATCTCTCATCATATCCAAAAATGCATTATGAGTGCAGGGGAAAGAATGCCCCTGATTTATATTACGAACCCTGAGATCTTAAACCAATTCCCAAATTTTCTTTATAATCTACCAAGGATTTTTGATGGTGTAGAACATGAAAATAAATCAATTTGATAAAAAAAATTGCACTTCTAAAAGTATGTTGTTCACTATACAAGTAAGGAGATTCTATCTAGGTTGATATTTATATTGAATTGTTTCAAGAATTGTTAACGAGTTTCTTGTCGTTGATGCTTTCCTTGCCCCTTGAGTTTTAAGGAATATAATGCCTTTGAATAGTGTTTGAGCTTCAATTTCATTTTTTATAACAATCTCAATTCCCAATGTATACTTTACTTCTTGATGTTCAAATAATAGTTGACCTCAAATTAACATAAAATAAAATAAAAAGTTGTTCTAAAACAAACATCAAATATATGGTCTCTAATTCATAACAATGTTGAAATTCTCTCCATAGTTGTCATTGTTGATGGACTACATTAGTTTGGTCCAAAATGATGAATAAAAACATGGATGTGATCATTTTGAAAGAACTTGTGAACAATAATGTTCTTTTTGTGAGGGATTTTTCCGCGTAAATCACAAGATATTTCATTTGCCGACGTGTTTCGAACCAACTAGTGTGGTTCATCATCAGGACAAGTTGAATGAGCAGATCAGGCTTTGCATGTAAATAGATCGAACAAAAATTCCAATGGCTAAATTCCCTAACTAGGTAACGGCTAGATTTGGTATGACCATTTTTAATTAAAATAACAAGGGTTAGATAAATTCTTATAAAACAAAAGTAAATAGACCCTTTTTATCGAATTATAATTATAAATATATATTAATGAACTTAATATGGATCACAGAAGCCTCAATTCAACAATAATGCTCTTATTTGATATAATATATGGCTTTTCCTCACGTGAAAATCCATTATGACAGAAAATAGACCACATTTAAAATTTAAAATTTATCATTTTTATAATATGTTTTTAAAATTTACAAACATAATACAAACATTATTTGAAACCAAAATTGAATAAATGATGTGAAATTCAAATTGTTATCACTTCACAACACAATTAACTCTCTACTACATTATATTAAATCATTTATAAAACTAAATTATAAAAAATATAACTACTATATTAATTCTATAGGCTCATAAACACACCCAACGCTCTAAATTAACATTAAATTACTAATAAAAAATACATCATAAATAATATAATTACTTCATTAATTTTTATAAATATATTTTAAAATATTAATATTTTTTTATAACATTACTTTTTTTCACATTGCATTATAATCTTATATTAATTAATTTATAATTAAAAAAATAGGCACACATATTTACATTCAAATTAAATTAGTTTACATTTTATTAATAAATTTATTATTTTTAATAATACATTTAAAAGATTAAATTATCATAAACTATAATTAATACAAAATACCATAATGGTTAGTATTCCAAACTCTTCATTTAATTAACACTTTTATAACGAACTATATGATAAATTATACCCAGGGTTAGAAAGGCAAAGGCTCAATATTAATGATTTTCTTTGGATTAGATTTATCTATTTTCATTTTCACTTTAGTATGAATTGAAGAGATGGTGAGTTTGCATGGTGTTTTTTTTGCGAATAAGATAAAATATATTATTGAAGGAATTGACAAATTACATTGTTTAGGTTGTGTGGGAGAGAGAGCCCGACACAAGACCCAACAGAAATGCATGAAATGGCCATGGTATTATTTTTTTTACAATGCAGCCTAGGCAAAAATGTGTTCTGAGTCCTGAGGTGGGAACAATGTACAAACCTCTTTACAATATTCTTAAAACAAAGAGTATAGAAACAAAGAGTGTAGAAAAAATCCATAGCAAAGCAGACAAAGCTTGAGTCATTTTCCTCCGTGACAGACAATCCTTTGTGGAGGAAGATAGACAAAAAGGAGAAAGTCGAAGTCATTCTTGGTTGGTGGTTACCAGATCTTCGTCCAGACTAATGGGAGTCTCCTGAGTGCTCCCCTCCTGCTATGCGGTGGTGTTAGGACGACTGGTAGAGGCACCAATGACCTCTTTCTTGATGCTTGGAGAGCCTTCAACAACATAATGGACCTTCTCCAACGACTTTTTCCTGATATCAGTGTATTGTGGTGCGTCTCGAGTTATAAAACGACAGTGGTGGATGACTTCGACATAAATTACAAACTTCTCAGTCACATTGTCAATCTTTGTTTCGAGTGCCTTGGTGCGCTCCTCTTGCTCCTGCATCGCTAGCTCCATGATGGTTTTAATTTGCCACCATGTGTTGATAGTTCGCGCGTAGAGGTTCTCGCACACTCGAGTGAGGGCAGGATCCGAAATCCAGGCAAAGTCAATGTCGAATTCCTCAATTGTGACCTCTCTTCGAAGTACATTAGCTTAGGCTTCTAAATCGACAATGCGTTGTTGAGCTCTAGGATTAATCATCGTCGCATAGTTCAGATATGCACGCCTCGTGGAGGTCTCCGCGCGAGTACTGGGGGGTGAAGCCAATGATTGCCAATGGGAGGCTACGCGTACCTCCCCGACTGGAACCAAGGATGGAGCTATTCTTCGGGGCCATGATAAGAGCAGAAGGGTTGGGGAGTGGGAGGAACAAAGGAGCGAAGGACAAATGAATAGAGATGAGGGCAGAGATGAGAATGAGGGGGAGAAGGGAGAGGGGGAAATATATAGAGGTGAGGGGATGGAGGGAGGCTAGGAGCGGGGAATAAGGGTGGGAAGGGGAAGCGTGCGAAGTTCGAATGTGAGGCGGTGGAAGAAGAGCTGAGCAGAGAGGATGTGACTGGGAGGCAGCGACTGCACAAGGGAGAAGGGAGGTGGCAGTGAGGGCTCTTGTATCTGGCAAGCCAAGGATGGGTCTGGGCGCATGTGCCATAGTTCTGTCCTTCCTACAGAACTTGGAATCGACCTTGAAATCATGAAGGGTATGCGAACAATTATTGTTCGGTGGAGTGGCTATCTTCGACATTGATTGTTGTGCAGTGCTGATGGAGGTCACTATCCTCCAGATCCTAGCAAGCTCTGGAATTTAGACGTAGGGTCCTTGCAGTACCCTCATTCGCCAGTTTGTCCACTAGTTTATTGCCATTCCTTCTCATGGCTTGAAAGTGGAGGCATGCCATGCTGTCTATTCTCTGTTTGATTCGCTGTATTATTTTGTTTAAGCGCCAATTTTCCATAATTTTATCAACCTCGATGCCTTGCTGAAGTTTTTTGCCTATCTGAGTGGCGAGCGTGGAATCTCCTTCCACAATTAGAGGACTGAGCTTTAGGTTGTGCGCTATGGTAATGCCATTTTCTAGGGCATGAAGTTCTGCGACATTGCTTGTGGTTGAACCTATATTGCCCTCATAAATCCAAATTATTTCTCCTTTTGTGTTTCTGAAGACTCCTCCAAAACTGGCTTGGCCCGATTACCTTTAGCAGCGCCGTCGTAGTTGAGCTTGTAAGTCCCCTTCTCTGGCGACCTCCAAATGTTTTTTTGTTTCTCATGCCTGGAGAGGGGGGTGATTTTGTGTACCTTGATCTGAAGGGGATCCAACATTGAGAGAATTCTCGCTTCGGAGTTAGTGGGAGCGGCTTTGGAAGTGTGAGTAGGTAGAAAAGTCACAGTTTCCTAGTTTGCCCTTTTGATCTTCGAAATTATGATTTCCTCCTAAGTGGAGATGCCACAAAAGATTCTTGCATTGTGCTCCTTCCAAAGTGCCCAACAGACTGGACCAGGGATTAAATTCCATGCGCGATTAACCAAAGGATGTGAGGGGAATGTTGATCTCTAGTTCACGATGGTGCTTTGAATGGAGGAAGGATCCCGATCTGAGCTATTGAAAACCAATGATATCCAGTCCCACAATTTGGATGCATATGGGCATTCATTCAGTAGGTGATTGGGGGTTTCTTCTTCTTGCTGGCAGAGAAGGCATCTTGAGTGACCGATGAAACCTTTTCTTCTTAGGTTGTCCCACGTTAAAATCTTTCTGTGCATGACTAACCATAGAAAGATAGATATTTTTGACCAATGCTCCCTGTCCCAGATTGAGTTCCACTTCGAGTCTGGTTGAAGTTGATCTAGCTTGGCAATGTATTTGTAGGCTTCTTTTAAATTGAAATGTCTAGCTGAATTTTTACCCCATCTGATTTGATTGTCGATAAAGTCATGGAGGATTTGTCTATTTTGAAGTTCTTATGAGAGATCTGACCAGGCTTGAGGATTCATATGGGGAGTCCAATCCTCTTGATCCAACCAGATTATCCATCCTTCCTCTTCGACACTTGGTTTCCAGTATTGGATGACTTTGGTCTTCCCTCTATTTTGCATATCAGTCTTGATTTGGTGATATTGTTCTTGATCAAGTTCCGACCTTTGTTGCCAGACATCCTCCCAGAAAAGAGCCTTGTTTATGTTGCTTATTTCCCAAAAAACTATGATTTTGAATGATATCCCTGTTCTCCCACGCTTGGTTCCAGATGGCTGAACTTTTGATATTTCCATTTAGCCTAATACTTTGCTCCTGCAAGAGGGATGCGGGTATATTTAGCTTTCCATAGAATTCCCCAAGGGGAGTTGGGGTTTACAATCCATCTCCATAAGGTTTTTTCTCCTAGGGCCTTTCCCAAGAGGTCTATGTCTCTAAGACCAAGGCCACTATCTTTTTTGGGCTTGCAAATTTTTTCCCATGCCACCAGAGCCCATTTCTGTTTTACCTTTGCGCCTCTCCATAAGAAATTCCTTTGCAGGTTTCTCATTTTGTTTGAAATCACTTTTGGGGCTGCCAGAGTCGAGTACGAGTAGAGCGGGATGGCCTGGAAAACATATTTGACCAGGACAAGGCGACCTGCCAGATTGAGAGATCTGAAGGTCCAATTGGCAATTATTTTCTCCAACTTATTGATCAGGTCCTCCAAAGTGGCCTGGGAGAGTGGTCTGTCTGTAAGGGGTACTCCAAGGTAAATGGAGGGGAGGGGTGCTGATGGGAATGACCAGGAGTCTAGCGATGTTCATACAAATAGGTAGCAGAGTGTTAAAGAAGAAGAACTTGGATTGGGGTTGATAATGGTTCTAGAGGCAACAAGGAAGTCAAACAGAATGGACATGAAAGAGGAAGCTTCTTTGATTGTTGGGAGCCCCATAAGAAGGGTGTCATCCACAAATTGCTAGTGCGTGGAGGGGGGGCAGAGTCATGGGGCTAGAGACCTGTAGCTTTTTAGCATGCAAGGCAGCAGAGATTGAGCGGCTTAGCCCTTCAGCCATAATGACAAAGAGGAAGGGAGAGATAGGATCCCCTTGCCCGATACCCTTGGAAGGATTAAAGGGTTGCGAAGGGGAACCATTCACGAGGATGGAGAAAAAAGCTCCCGACACCATTGCCATGATCCACTTGATGCTGTCTTTGTGGAACCCAAACGTTTCCAGGACTTGTCTCATATAATCCCAACTAATTTTATCAAAGGCTTTGGACATATCTAGCTGAATCACCATTCTAGTTTTTTTTTTTGGGACTTGAGAGAGTGGATAAGCTCATGAGAAAGGATGATATTATCCATGATTTTCCTTCCTTCCACATAGCCAGATTGTTGATGGGAGATAAGGAGAGGAAGGATGACTTTAATCTGATTAGCGAGGACTTTGGAGATTATTTTTTAAATGACATTGTAGAGGGATATGAGCCTAAATTTGTCTGGGGAATCAATAGAATTTCCCCTGGGAATCAAAGTTAGGAAAGTGGAGTTAAGGGCTTTTAGGACAGACTTCTGAATGCGAGATTCTTCCACAAGGGCATGCACATCCAATTTGAGGATGGGCTAGCAAGCTTTGTAGAAGTCAATAGTGAAACCATTTAGACCTGGGGCTTTGCCATTGGGCATTCCCATGACCACATCTTCCACTTCCTGGAGGGAAAATTTCCTAAGGAGAATTTTGTTATGCTCCTCCGTGAGGATTTTGGGGATGTGATTGGTGATGTTTTTAATGTCCTGATCCTGGTCATTCCTTGGCTCTTTGAGAAGAGAGCTGAAATAGTGAGTGAGCTCTGTTTCTAACTCCTCTTGAGAGTGAATGAGATGACCATCTTGGTTATTCAAAGCCAAGATTCTGTTGTTTCTCCTATGTTGTATCATTGATTTATGGAAAAATGCGGTGTTCCTTTCCCCACATTCAGCCAATTGATTCTTGATTTTTGTTGCCACAACTTCTCTTCCTAGATGGCTCTTTCCTCCTAGCTTTGTTGTAATCTTTGTTCCTCTTGTTTACTGCTCTCCGTAAGCCCTTCTTCAATTATGTTTTATTGGAGAAATTCCAATTTGTGCTCCAAGATTTTTTTGTCCGTGATGATGTTGTCGAATGATTCTCTGTTCCATTTTTTTGATTTCCTCTTTGATATGTTTTAGCTTTTGTTGGAACGTGTACATTTTGTTGCCAGTTCTGATGGGGGGTTAAGTCCACCATTATTTCATTTTTTCCATGAAGTACGGGTGATGCAACTAGAAGGCTTCGAATCTTAAAGGCTTATATTTTGGACCATTGGAGATTTGAATTTTGAGAGAGATCGGCTAGTGATTTGAGCTAGCTTCTGGGAGGATTCTTGCCTTCGTTTCCCAAGAGGTAAGATAGGTAGCCTCAGATAAAAGGAAGCGGTCTAAACGGGAGGCAATTTGACAATCTCCTCCTCTTTTGCTGTTCCAGGTAAAAATACCATTGCTAGTGGGAATATCGATGAGGTTGTGGTTTTCAATGGTAGTAAGGAAAGCCTCAGAGTCCTTGTCAAGCTTCCAGATACCACCTTTCTTCTCAGAGAAATTTGTTATCATATTAAAATCGCCTACTATGATTTTGAAAAGAAGGTGTAGTGGATCTAGATGATTAGAGATGCTTTGGAGCATTTTTATTCGATATATCACCTTGTGCAGGGCAGAAATGTTAGTTATACAAATACTCTCGTCGTTGCTAATGATTCTCAGGATCACTGTTATCGAATGTTGAGTGGCCAGAGAGGATATGAGGTCAAACTTGGATTTTTTCCATAAGGTCATTATACCATTCGCTGAACCGGTAGTCGAGTTGGCTAATGAGCTGTATGGCTTGAAACAAGAGTTGAGAAGGAGAGGGGTGTGAACTGACTCTAGTTTAGTTTCTTGAATTAGAAGGATATCAGGATGATCAGACATGATTTTGTTTTTTAGGATTCTTTTCTTCCCAAGATTGTTTAGTCCTCTAATATTCCAAGAAATGAAATTCATTGACATGGAGATAGGTTTAGAGCCAGAGCTTTTACCTTTCCTTCATTGATTAATTTGGCTCCCAATTCTTGGAGGTGCTCACTGGTAGTCTTTCGACCTTGTTTTCGGCTTGAGCCTCTGAGGTTGAGTCCCCCTACTGGAATATTTGATAAGATGCCCTTTGATGCTGTGCTTTCTTGTGTTGGTTGGAGTGCTTTGAGTTTTAAATCTTCCTGGAGGAGATAAGCGCCTTCAAATTTTTGTAGTTGGTGTTCTGATATGGCATTTATTCCATTTTTTTCCCATTCCTCTGCAATTGTTGCAAGTCTACTCCCTCTAGAGCTTCCTACATGGCGCTTTCCTCTGGTGTTTCCTCTGTCTCTACTTGCTCCATTTTTGTATCCTCTTGTGAATGCCCCTTCCCTCTGTTGGTGTAGCCTGTGTCCCTTTCATCGTATTATCTATCTGTCGGGTTCATTTCGTCTTGGGTGCCATTTAATGCATTGAATTGGTTCTGACCTACTTCTTTATATTTTTTCTTCTTGGGGATGGCCTTTTTCCTGTTGTTCTTATTCCTGGAGATGACTTTAGTATATCCTTTGCTATCTTTTGTTTTACTTGCCTGCTCTGGAGATTGAGGGGTTTTGTTCATAGGACAGTCTCATAAGAGATGCCCGTGCTCATGGCACTTTCTGCATCGGAAGGGAATATGTTCATAGTCTATTATTGCTTCTGGTAGGGCTTCAGAGACATCTATGTATAAGCAGATTCAAGCGTAGGAAACATAGTGACCCTTTCTAGTGCCTTCAGACATTTTGATGTACTCCCCCAGCTGGTCTCCTATACCTTTTAAGATAGAAGGAGCCCAGTAATCAGTTGGTAAGGAGTAGAGGCGGACCTATACTGGAACTCTTGTAAAATCCTCTTCTTTTGGTGTGAAGTTGTCCTTCCAAAATCTCATGTATAGTTCGGTTGAATTGCAGAAATAGGGTCCTCCTTCAAATATTCTGTCTCTGTCTTCTAGGAGGTCAAAGATAACTGTGAAGAATCCTTTGTAGTCCAGCTGAAGTCTGATCTCCCCTTTGGGTGTCCATTTGCTTTGTATCCACCAATTCAGGGCTCTTTCAGTTGGCCAGATGCCCATGAACTTGCTTATAACTGCATGTTCTTGCATGTATTCTCTATAGACTGCTACGCTTGCGTCTTGGATTTCCCGTTCCAAGATTTTCTTGGCTATGGGGTTGCAATTATTCTTTGTCTTTTTCCATTGTTTTTGTGACTGCTCTCGAGTTTTTGAAGGGTTTAAGTCAATGAGGAAGGGCGTGTCCGAGGCCTTTCTCTTTTCTGTTCGAGTATCCTTAGTTATCCTTTTCATTGCTTTTTTCATTCCTCTAAGGCAACGCTTTTTCCTGTGGATGTGTAGTTCCTTCTTTGTCAGAGTTTCCTCTTGGCGAGCAAAAGGCCGAGCTAGAGGCAAACTTTTTGAAGAAGGAAGCCTGGTCTGGAGGCCGACTAGTGACCATGTCTTTGAAGGATTGGGCACCAAGATGCTGATGCGGTTCAACCATGGTGATCAGGGCACCGAGAGGTCCCAACCAGACGCACAAGTGGAAGCCGTGAAGAGCGTCGATGCAGGGATTAAGTCACGAGTGCCATTGTTTGTGTTCACTCTATTGTTCGTGTTGTTTGGTTTACATGGTATTATACATAAGTAAATTAAGTACTTTTTCATTTATAATAATAATAGTTAATTCACCTATAATATAAGTGGAAATAAGTTTGATTGATCCAAAATGTGATTAGAAAATCACTTGAGAGTTAAAATTTTCCAAAATTTGATACAATATACATGTATATAATAAATAAGTTATTGTTTTTTTATTATTCACTGTGATGATAGGTTTTTGCATTGTTATTTAAGAAAGAACATGAAAAAAAATGAAAAAAATGCTCTCATACTTTCTTAATTTCTTATTATATATTGGAAATGACATAAAGATATGTTAAATGTTTTGTCGTTATTGGCAATTTGACTTTTGCGTTTTATGTGTCATTGTAAATGGTGTATGTTTCGAAACACAAAACCAGTAGATATTGGATGTATATATGAACCACTAAAATATGGATGTGCAAGGTACCGAAATAGGCCGATGTCATTGTATACAAGTGTTTTTTTGGTTTTTTTTTGCTTTTATATTTATATTTATATTTTATTGTGAATTTTTTAAAATATAAATAAAAGTTGGAAAATTTTATAATTTTTATTTTTGGTTAAGTTGTTTGTGATTTTCTATATTTGACTTGTGGTTTAAGAAGTTGCAATTTAGCGGTATCTAAGGTATCAAAATCACTTGGAAATCGCACTCGGTTTCAGCCACAACAGAGTTTTTAGCATGTCTCTTTCCCTAACACAAGGCACAACCACCCCTATAAAAATTTGATCCCGAATCGCCTTGCTAATGAGACTCATCCTCAACCTCGACAATTTTAAGTTATTGAAATTTGATTTAATTTAAAATAAATAAAAAATAGAAATTTTATTAATTTTAAATTATTAAATATATAAAATTTAAATAATTAAATCTATAGTCAATAAGTAAATTAGGTTTTCATAATAAAACATTTAACTTATTAGGTTTTCATAATAAAACATTTAATTTTATTTTAACAAAATACAATGATGGAATATTATAATTTTATCAAATTGATGTTTAGAACATTATAATCTTATCAGCAATAATGTTATTATATTTTAACAAAAAAGAGTCCAAAAAAATCCAAAAACTCACCATATATTATTTAAATTTTTATATGTAAAATATGAATATAATGAATTAAATATTGAAAAACTTTTAATGAAATGATGTGCTTAAAAACATTATTATTAAAAGTGTACAAGCTTAAACACCTTTTAAAACAATTTTTATCCCTTACAAATTAAGTTTCTTTCCAATCCCAATTTAAACCTAAAATTTAATAAAAATAAACTCTACAGTGACCAACTAACCTGTATTTTATAAATTGCAAAAAACAAAAATACCCACGACACAAAATATACCATTTTAACGAAACAATCTATTTCATGATTTTATAAATTGAAAAAAAAAAAAAATACTAACCACCCAAAATATACCACATTAACCAAAACAATCTGGCCTGTCATCAAAGAGAGTGGATGGATAATTCTCAAAATTATTGTATTATGAAATAATCGATCGTGCGATCCACAATTCATGATTTATTCCTTTAAATAAATTGGGTGGGCAATGGTTATGGCCATATCTGATGGGCTTAATTCGACAAAAGCATGAAAATGAGAATCTTGATGACGAAAGCAATGGCCTTTGACAAAAATAACCTCCAGGTGGACAGGGAAGAGGGACAATCATGGGAGTGAGACAGTAACGTACGGACTAAAAAATTCAATAGGACACAAATGGAAAAATAAACTATTACAAAGGCGGAGAAAGATACCACAAGATACCAGATATTTTTTACTGTAATAACAGCACTGCCCAAGCAGTGACCACCACTTCTGGTTAGCCATAAATGGAAGGCTCAATGATCAGACAACAATCTCATCCAGCCGTTCTCACATCAAATCTTGCGAACTCGGAAATTAGCGTTAAATATACATTGAGTAAAAGCAGATACTAGATGATACTTTAAACGCTCGGTCCCGAGTTCGATCCCTGTCGGGTCACGCAACCAACTGCCAGAAGAATGCAGAGGCCGTCGAAGACGTCTGTGGGCTATGCGATTCCGGACGAGGTTTTGAAGTGCGTGATGGGGTACCTGGAGGAGCCGTGCGATCGCAGTGCGGTTTCCCTGGTCTGCAAGAGGTGGAACCGCGTGGATGCGCTCACTCGCAAGCACGTTACCATTGCGTTCTGTTACACCATAAGCCCCTCGGATCTCGGCGCACGGTTCCCCGAGCTTGAGTCGCTGAAATTGAAGGGAAAGCCCAGGGCTTCCATGTTTAATTTGATTCCCCAGGACTGGGGCGGATACGCGGAGCCGTGGATTAATGAGATTTCCCAGACGTTGCTCTGCTTAAAGGCTCTTCATTTGCGCAGAATGATCGTTACGGATGAGGATCTCAGGGCTTTGGCTCGCGCCCGCGGCCACATTCTGCAGGTTCTTAAACTGGAGAAGTGCTCGGGGTTTTCGACTCTCGGGCTTCTCGAAGTCGCACGGTCCTGCAGGTAATTTGCACATTCTCTTCAAAGAAAAAGATCAGGATCATCTGTCTTCCTTTTAAGGCGAATGCCAGGATTCTTTGAAACTCTGTGCAAAATTCCAGTGTTAATTATCTTAAATAAAGGGAAAAGAAAACCTCTATTTTTAGTGCTACGGGTTATAGTATGAAAATCATACCATATTATCCAATTCAACTGGTTTTTGTTAAAAAAAAAAAAAAACTCTTTCGTCACTTATGTGTATGATGGTACCGTTCAGCGGAAGGCATCCAGAGAGAAAAAGTTGGGGGATTTGTATATAAGATTATTAGAGTGTTTTGAATTGTTTTTTATGGTGAAAATAGATTCAGTATTATTAAAATAAAAATTGTTTTTTAGGATGGAAATAGATTCGATACTATTAAAATAAAAATCTCCTTTAACCAAAAATCATTAAAAATCAATTCCCGAAAGTTCATAGCTGTAACACAGAATGCTGAAGTTTGACAGCTATAATTCATAGATGTAACTCAAATTTCTCAAAAATTCTAGCAGATTTTGACAAAAATATACTGGAATTTCCATATTTCCAAACAAATTTATGATTTCCATAGACTACTCTCTGATGTTATATATGCAGAGTTCTGTGTAAATTATCTTCTCTTTTTCCCTCCCTGGAAAAATCGTCGTCTTCGTCTTTTTTTCACTTTCTGAAAAATGATATTTTTTCAAAGTATGAAAAATCGTCTTCTTCATCTTCTATTTTTTCACTTTGAAAAATGATATTTTTTTTCAAAGAATGGTTGCTCGTATTACTTAAATTTTCCTGCAAAACAATGACGCAAGGGATCAGAAATGTTGTGGTCAATGAATAATTAAAAGAACGCTCATAAATACAAAGTTCTTAGAAAGCTCGAAATATATCGTTTTTATTTTTCGAAAATAAAAATATTCTATTAGAAGAGTAATTTTCAAGCGAACGGAACGATTGGCCAAAATAACGATAGTCCAAATTCCAAAGACCATGGTAAGTTTTTCCAGGATCGAAAAAGCATAATTATATTATATAAGGTATATAATTTGCAGATAATAAATTTGTCAGATACATTTGTCAAATAGAAATTTTATATGAGTAAAAAAGGGATGAATAGACAATCCATTGCAGAAATATCGGAAAGGAGGAGGGATGACTGGTGTAAAAAGTTCTGATTTTTATTGATGTTCTTATTTTTTTGGCTAATCATTATGAGGAATTGTCAAAATCTGGATGAGGCAAAATTTGGGAGAGTTGTATCGGATGGACAAAAAAATCCGCTAATATAAAATGATAAATATATGGTTAAGAGTACATGTTTTTTTTTTAAAGTTTATAGTTTTAAAATTAGAGGGGTAGAATATGTATGTCTTTGTAGACTTCGCAGTCAAACACCTACACCGAGGTAGGCCTTTTGTCTTACAAACAAAAAGTCTCATACACTAATTAAGTGTCTCACTTAACTATGACTTTAAAATTAAATTTTAATTATATATATATATATATATATAATTAATTAAAACATTTTTCGAATTAAGAAAAGCATTTTTCATTGATAATTTGTCATACATTGAACAATATCAATAGTGGTCCAACATTTCATAGATCAATAGGTATCTGTAATCCCATATATATAGAAGCAACAAATAGCTATCTGTAATCCCATATTTAGAAGCGTCTGTTTATAAATATTGAATACGAAAGAGTAAAAGAAGCTAGGAAGGAGTTTCTCCCATGTCTTGAGCTGCTTGATTTGTTAACTAAACCCTCGAGAAAAGCCCTGCTGTTTTGGCGGCAGCTTGAGATGGATTACTCTGAGGATTACTTTCTCTTCTGTAAGCTCTGTTTGACCTCACTTTGTCACCTGCAGGGAATTGTCAGAGACGAAAATTGCTGAAAGAGGGCAGAAAAATGACTGCTATTGCAATTAACACTGTTTTATAGGCTGCCAAAGGGGCCAGTTAAAGTTGCAATTTGCAAGTCAAACATGCGTAGAATGAATCAAATTTGGTCTACCCCAAGTTTGATTTGGTTGAGCTGGAAAAAATCGTTGAACCAACAATCCAATCTAAATGCACAAGTTGGTGGTTTATAGTGCAAGTCCTTCACAATAAACAATGTTCGTGCATTCAGTTTATTTTGAAAAAAGAACACTTGAAGGCATATTCACAAGGATTCAAAAAGTTGAACAGTTATTGCAAGTCATGTTACCCTTCATATTGACATGAGCGGTAAACATGATCTTGTGTAGATTGATGGGATCATTCTAGCCTTCCAAAGGTTAGAATGTTGGTGGAGGTTGCTTCAGGGGTGTATCATTTTTTTTTTTATAGATCTTCATAATGGGTCACATCCTAGTCTCTTTCACTTAGTGTTGCAAGGATAATCTTTATCACGGTGATACATTTGTCTAGTTCTGTTCATGTTCATGGCATTTCCACATTTCTACCTAGGAAAATTGTTTATTGTTAACATAATATAACTTTTCTTTAGGTAAAATCCACTTCTGGCATATATTTTCATCACTTCCACTGTTTTAACTAGGTGATTTGTGTATCACATCACATCATAACGTTTTTTGCTAGGTAAAATCCTCAATTACACCTACATTTCACTCCACTTCATCTCTTAGAAGGTGCATGGTACCTTTTGTCTATAATTCCTTACGTTTAAATGATATTAACCCTCAAAATCTCACATTTTCTCTTTTTCCAATGTGAACACACACCTAATTGGTTTACGATATTTTAATTAAAATTTAAAATGCTAAACCTTTGATTGTGTGCCTAATATTGGCCTATTATTACTTTATTGTTCCAATCCTTCATTGAGGCATTTTCCCTAAGTTTTACTTGCTAATTAGTCACTAGGGGTTATAACTTAAAGTCCATGTGCTTCTCATGAGATTAGATACTCCCCCTTTGGCACAAATGCTGAGGCAAAACACATGACAAAAAGCCAATTCGTCTTAGCCTCAATTTAGCCTTGTTCACTTGTGCTAAACCTCATTCATGCTTTATTCTTATCCATCAGTATGAGGGTTGAGAGTTAGTTTAGCTTTGAGTTAATTAGGGGAAATTAATATCCGTGTGCCCTAGGGTTTTGACCTTCCATTTCATCCATCCACCTCATCCACTCATGCACACCTCCCTAGGTGGTATGCTTTATGAAGAGTTTATATCCATTTCTTGCATAACCTTGCACAATGTGGATGGCTAGTGATGGTTTGACTTGGTCGAAGGGTGCCTGTATGCACACATTTTGAAGTGTCATGGATTTGATGAAGACCCATTATAGAAATGTCAAGGGCATCCCTTCTAGGATGAGAATTTCAAGGTTGACTTGGTCAAAGTGGGCACATAGGTATATTTTGAAGTCTCATGGATTTGATGAAAACCCATTTACAGAAGTGTCAAGGGCACCCCTTCTAGGGTGAGAATTTCAAGGTTGACTTGGTCAAATTGGGCACATATGCACATTCTTCAAGGGCACACTGAGTCTAGACTCTATCTCTTTTGGGGTGAATTCATGCATGACTTTTGATATTGATATACATCTCTAGAAGAAGAACTTCATCAATGAAGCTTTACACCTGGAAAACCACTAATTTTCATGGAATTTTTCCCACCTTAAATAATATTATTGTTTGGAGGTGGTTATTTCTTATTTACACGTGACAATCATGCACGTTTGTTGGAATTCACCCTACTTATTTGGCCAAGCCTTTTATTATTTTTTTTGCACATGAGGAGGGCAATTGGCACCCAAACTTTGCCTTTATATGAAGATAAGAATGGAAGAAAAAGACATATGGCACTATCATCTAGAAGACTAAAACATTGTATCAAAGTGTTCTTCTATGGGTTCTTGACCTATTTTACCCCCTTATTTAGTTGTAAATATTTTAATAATAATATTTTATTGTAAGGGATAGCTGAGCTAAACTCTATGTAAGGATTTATTCACTCCATTTGCAAAGGAGGATTGGATTGGTTGGAAATAAATTGGAAGAACTTGCTTGCCATACAAAGGCTTTTTTGTGAGACTTGCCTCAATTATGAGTATATGCTCTAAAGCAGAAATAGAGGGTATTTGTTCTTGCAGGTTTTTAGGAAAAAGGAGCTTCTACAACATTAAGCAAATGTATTGGAGTTATGGATTTCTCCTATCTCTTGTCTTTTGTGAAACCCTAAGCTTAAATTATTGTGTAGGGCATATAATTTCCAACATTCTATTATTTTATTTTATGCTTAGTTAAATTTCATGTTGTAGTTCTTGGCTAAATCTTCTTGGGATTGATCTTCCCAAAAATATCATATTGCCTAAAGTATCTAAGGTTGAATTTCATTAAGCAATCCTTCATGGTGCTAGTAACTTCAAGTACTAAAGATACAAGAATGTCACTCAAAATTAGATCAGGTTTACCCCATAAGTTCATAACCCAAGCAAAGTAGGCATTGGTCTCCTGTTCATTCATCACCCAAGCCCATCTTTTACACTTACATCCTTTTTCCATTACATTTGTGGCTAAGATCTCTTTACTCCTGCTCCTACTACATTAAGTGAGCCCAATAAGCCCATAAGGAAACTCCCTTGTCTAGAAAACTTTTCATGAGTCTAACGTGCACGCGATAGTCAATAAGGTGATAGCTGCCAACCTCTTGAGTTCCCCAAGGCCAACACCCATCTTTGGGATTTTGAGCAAAGGCGTTGGTTTGTGTGGGAATTCCCCATATTCTACAAATCATTCTTGGACTTCTCAATTTGAAAGGCGCAAAAGTGGGCTTTCATTTACTTATGTGTGCATAGGTGACAAGATTATTTTAATTTTTTAGTATAATCTCTTTGGGTGCAACCACATGTTTGGCCACTACCTCAGGGTGATCCTATGGCTCCACTAAAAGTCATCATGACATTTGAACTTTGCCTATTGGTGAAAAATTCCTTGCTACTCACCATAGATCCAACCCCCTTTGGTTGATAAGTTGAAAGACATAGGGTTGGGCTTTGTCGAGTGAGACAAATTGTCTCACAAATTATTTGGTCAATTTATTTTGCTGGTGGATAGCCAAATTGGCATCCAGATTATTGTACTCATATTTGGCTGCTGCATAATATAATAAAATAAACCCTCATTTGCTGCACTGGTTTTCCCTTCGGGGTTTCTTCAGGGACATTAGTCCAAAATATTTTTCTCATTTTTTTGTGTGTGCATATATTTTCTCAATTCCAATTTATTTTCCGCAGCGTAATTTTATTGTGAAGAATTGTAGTGTGATTTATTTGATATTAATCAGAAAATTAATAAACTGCTAATCAATTAGGAGAATAAATTTCAGTTGCTGGGATTCAAGGAAATTTGACATGGTATCAGAGAAACATTGAAGATCAGATAAAAGGCCTAGTAGCAAGAAGGAGAAATTGTGCAAGGAGCACGAATTTCTCAAATTTGCGCAGGTCACTAGTAAGCGCGAATTGCAGAGGCAGAGGGTTCAATTTCCAAATCTGGGTTGCAAGAAAAGCTGATCAGCCTCAGGTTTAGAAATTCGCAGTGTTGGAATTTCTAAGTTTAACCTGTTAGAAAATTCTTCCTGTACTATCTGGTTTATTTCTGCCTACTTGTTTAATTACTTAACAAGTTATTTACCATGTAAATATTGAAAATAAACACAAGTACAGTATCAACATCTATAGATCATCAACTGAGAGAAAACAAGCACACAAGTGACACCGTTATTTTTGGACTAATGTCCCCGGAAAAACCCAATGCAGGAAAATCGATGCAGCTATTCAAAGGGTTTTATTATTATGCAGTTTTCAAAATACAACTAGGGTGCTAGAAATGGGTCACCCAACAGAGAATGCCCTCGGCAGTAGTACCTCTCCTCGAAGACAGATACTCTGGCTGAATAATCACCGGATGAACGATCCCACAATGACAATTGCAGCGTCCACTGCTCTGCGTCACTCTGATAGGGACCGCATCACCCTATCCGGCTCACCAGCACCCAGTCTGCCCCACAAAAATCCTCCCAGCACTGCCTCTTTGCCTTGCGTCAACTCCGCTAGCCTCTACGTCAGCTTCTGGAGCTTCTGCGTCAACCCCTAGACCCTTTGTGTCTCACATGTTGGCCTCTCCTCGCTCTGCGTAGCTCCTGACTGCCTTTGCGTAGCACCCAACTGCCTCTGCGTCAACCTCTCCGTGCTCTGCGCTGTCTCTCTGGTACTGACTTTGCCTCTTTGCTATGTATTCACTGCACCTCGCTGCTGATCACTGATTTTATCTCTCTTAGTAAACCCTGCTCTAGAGAATAGAATGACTGATCACTCTGGTGTATTCTCCAACTGACCCTCAAGCCTCCTCTTATACTTTTCTTGTTGGTCCACCAACGACCAAGATTAAATCTCTAATCAACAACTAAGATTAGATTTGGCTTGATCCATGACTTTTGGAACCTTCTAACCCAGTTTTATATTATTACCCATTAATATTTTATTTTTCCTAAGTTTAGACTTAGGAACTCCATTAAAAATATTAATTATTTTGATATCTCCCAAACCGAGTACAATCTGCCCAAACCATTTTTGGGTCTTGGAGATCTCATGTGCTTTAGCCTCTCCACCAATTTTCATGGGTAGAGCACATCCGATGCTACTCCAAATCAACACTCCCTCTTAGTAAGGGCTGTGCTCTAGTAATACTCCTCACTGAGCATCACTCTGATTAACTGGCACCGGTACCTGTGCTGATGCTAGGCCTCCCCACCCAACATTCTCTGCACTGCTACATCCTATACTGCTGCCCATGGCTCTGCCACTGCCACTGCCACTGCCACTGCTGCATCCGTACAACAACTCCCTCTGCATCCGTGCTGCTGCTGGTCAATCCTCCCAACACTGCATCTGCACTGCATCCCCTCTCATCATGTTGCATCGTGCTACTGCATACTGCTACTGCACTGCAACTCAGTTACTGAGAAATAAGTAACTGATCCACCCAACTTTTGACATCCCTGTCAGGCTAGAAACACTCCCGATGCTGAAGCCCTCCTTGCTCCTAACAAGTGCTCCCTCTACTGACCTCTGCGTTGTTGCAACAACTCCCTGCATCTCGCACTATTGCACACCTCTCTGTGCCATCCTACACCGTTGCAACACTCTCGTGCCTCTCGCACTGTTGCAGCCTGCTAGCCTCGTGCTGCCCAGGGACTCCTGCACTGTAGCACTCTCTGCCGCCTCATACACATCCGTCTCTACCGACATCCTCCAGTCCTGCTACTCCTCTTCGGGGCTCCCTTAGCAAGGTATAATCCAAGAGGTTGGGTACCTCAAGGATCCTGCCCCTCATCGCCTGTAGTCCTCCTGACTATAGCTCGATGTCTCCCCACTTCTTCTCAAGTGGCACATGAGCACTCATGGCACAATCGTCATCCTCCTCGACTTCTTTCTCCGCCTTTGCTGGCGCTACCTTCAAGTCAGAATCCTCGCCCTTACTCTTCTTCCTTGGACACTGGTTCACAAAATGACCCAGTTCCCCACAATGGAAGCACTTGACCTTGGAGAGGTCCTTCTTCTTCCTCTTCTCCTGCTTTCTTGCAGATGCTAGAGCTACATCCTCTTATTCCTCCTTCTTGATCATGACCCCTTTGCCGCTACTCCCTTCCTTGGTCAGTCGTCTGATCTCTTCTTAACGAAGAGCCACCCACAGTTCTTCCTAATCCAGAAGACTCGTCCTGCCTAGTATGCTTTGGACAAATACCTCCCAATCCTCGGAAACTGCATTAAGTGTGGTCCTTGCCATCAATTCCTGATACGCCGTGGCCCTTATGGAAGTTAGCTGGTCACAGATCTCCTTCAATCGACTGAGGAAGACACTATCTGCTTTCCCTTTTGCATTTGGTATGACCGTAGCTGATTTTCAAGTAACAGCTTCCTCTGCATGAAAGTATGTTGGTACAATTTCTTTAGGGCATCCCACATCTCATTTCACGTGTCCTTCTCGGCAATATGCGACATCACATGATCCTTGACCCCATCAAGGATGATGCTCTTCACCTTGGTCATTGCCTCCTCGTACTTCTCATTTTCAGCTGGGTCAACTGGGATCGCTATTTTTTTCAAGGCGAAGTTCTTGATGCGATATCTGTCTAGAATGGACAAGATCCTGGCCTTCCAGACCACAAAGTTGGATGCTCCGTCCAACCTATCCTGATCTCTTTGTCTAGTCACGGCCATTATGCTGCTCTACTTTCGACTCCTCCGAGTCTCTCTACTTCCTTCCTGGAAGTCCTCTGTTCGACTCTTGCTAAGTCTCTCAACTTCCCTTCTGGAAGTTCTCGGTTCGACTCCCTCTGAGTCTCGATTTCCCTTTTGGAAATCCCTCCTCCTTGGTCTTGCCCTGTTAGGTATTGTTCTGACCACAATACCCCACCAGCTTCGCTCTGCAAATTACTCGCAACCTCCTATACCCTAGCAACTGAATGATTGATCAACTTAGCTTTGCGTAATCCCGACACCGGCAAATCAGCTCCCCTAGCCAACTGCGTCAGCACTCTTGGCCTTTGAGTGGCTTTGCATGAGCCTGATTCTGCCTCCCTTAACCTCTGCGCTGCCTTTCTCTCGTGCAGAATGATGATGCAATCTCTCTGCGTCACTCCTTCCTCTGTTGCCTTCTACACGGATCAACTCTGTCACTTGAGACCGTTGAATCTGCTGCTACTACTTTGCTAGCTGATGCCTTCAGTTATACTGTGATCTGCAACCTTGCTCTAATACCATGTTGGAGTTTCTAAGTTTAACCCCTTAGAACTTCTTCCTGTACTATCTGGTTTATTTCTGCCTACTTGTTTAATTACTTAACACGTTATTTACCATGTAAATATTGAAAACAAACACAAGTACAGTATCAACATCTACAGATCATCAATTGAAAGAAGACAATCTCACAAGTGACACTGTTATTTTTGGACCAATGTCCGCGGAAAAACCCAATGCAGGAAAACCAGTGCAGCTATTCAGAGGGTTTTATTATTATGCAGTTTTCAGAATACAACTAGGGTTCCAGAAATGGCTCACCCAACAGAGAATGCCCTCGGCAGTAGTACCTCTCTTCAGAGACAGATATTCCGGCTGAATAATCACCGGATGAACGATCTCACAACAACAATTGCAACTTCCACTGCTCTACGTCACTCTGATAGCTACTGCGTCACCCTATCCGACTCACCAGCACCTAGTTTGCCCCACGAAAATCCTCTCAGTGCTGCCTCTTAGCCCTGCGTCAGCTCTGCTAGCCTCTGCATCAACTTCTAGAGCTTTTGTGTCAGCCCCTAGACCCTCTACATCTCACACGCTGGTCTCTCCTGGCTCTACGCAGCTCCTCACTGCCTATGCGTAGCATCCAGTTGCCTCTGCGTCAACCTCTCCGGGCTCTGCGCTGTCTCTCTGGTACTAACTCTACCTCTCTGCTATGTATTCACTGCCCTTCGTTGTTGATCACTGATTCTATCTCTCTTAGCAAACCCTGCTCTAGAGAATAGAATGACTGATTACTCTGGTGTATTCTCCAACTGAATCTCAAGCCTCCTCTTATACTTTTCTTGTTGGTCCATCAAAGGCTGAGATCAAATCTCTAATCAATGGCTAAGATTAGATTTGGCTTGATCCATGACTTTTGGAACCTTCTAACCTAGTTTTATATTAATACGCATTAATATTTTATTTTTCCTAAGTTTAGACTTAGGAACTCCATTAAAAATATTAATTATTTTAATATCTCCCAAACCAGGTACAATCTGCCCAAACCATTTTCGGGTCTTGGAGATCTCATGTGCTTTAGCCTCTCCACCAATTTTCATGGCTAGAGTACATCCGATGCTACTCCAAATCAACACACAGGTTGTGGATTTATCGGACAGAGGGTTCCTGTGAGTAGATCTGGGCGTAGTTGATTTGCAACAAGTTTGGCAGCAACAGATTAGCATTGGGTGGAAGAGAAAAACACAAAGGAAGAGACTACCTGTTTTCTCAGAGGGTTTTTAGATCTAGATTCAGGAGGAGATCCATAATTTTCCAAGAGGCAGAAGGTCATGCGAGTTTTCCAGTCAGCCAATGTGAACTTCAAGTGCAGCAAATCGTGTGTCGATTCCAGAGATGGAATTTTGGAAGGTTGAGTGAGTTTTCCAGTTGAGGTAGTAGGTAGTGTGAGAACCAGAGAAGGACTTATGGAGGTAATCAATAGCATATCTGGGCATTCCTAAGGGAGTGCAAGTAGTAGAAAGAGGTCGAGAATGAAAGGGAGGAGATTCCTGTTTATTTCCCAACTATTGAGTTTTGTAGAGATGGTCGCAACAGGTCTCAGGGACCAGGATAGACTTGACAGAGCCTCAAACTTTGGTATCTGGAAGGCTAGGATGATATTCCTGTTGGATGTGCATGGCCTAAAGGAATTTGTGACAACAGTTGTAGCTGTACCAGTAGACCATATCTAGTTCCACGAGTATAGGAAGGATATGGCCAAAGCAAAGAGGATGGTCTTGGATGGAGTTATATTGTTCCACCTATTGCAGAGAAAGCAACAACAAAGGCCATGTGGGATGCCATTTTGAAGTTATACCAGGATCCATTTGAGAATCAGAAAATGGTTCTCAAGGAGAAGCTGAGGACCACAAAGATGATGAAGGGTGAAGGTGTAACTCCATATCTCCCTAGAATTCGAGATGTTCGAGATGAGCTAACAGTTGTAGGAGAGAAACCAGAGGACAATGAACTAGTGTGAATTTCTCTGGATGGGTTTACCAAAGAGTGGGCCACGTTCGTTTAGGGAATTACTAGATGAGACAGAATGCTTGATTGGGAATATCTTTGGATTGATTTCACACAGGAGGAGCTAATGCTTAGTCTTGTTGAAGGCATTACCAGTGGCAGTAGCAAAGGACCGAAAGTTGAGAAGGAGGAGTAGAATGTAGCCCTTGCTAGTAATGTTAAGGCGAATAAAGGTCCTGGTCAAGGACAAAGCTCAAAGGGAGGAGAGAAGAAGAAGGAGGATTTGTTGAAGATTACATGCTTCAAGTGTGGTGAGTTTGGTCACTACAACACTCAGTGTCGCAAGAAAAAGTTGGACAAAAAGGGCGAGCAATAGACCGCAACTTCGATAGATATAGACGAGTTAACCTCCAGGTTGGAGGAATTTGCATTGATAGCGACTATACCTCCAAAAGAAGGTGGAGCCTAGTACTTCAGAGTTGTAGGATTGGGCAAGGTCCAAGGAGGACAACATTAGACAAATGTTTCCTCATGGATCATCACCTTGGCTACAGGTTCCCACAATTTTCAATAGTAGGAGGATTAGTGTCAGTGGGCGCAGTCAGATCTTGAGGGATAGTTGTAGTTAATTACTAGAGGGGCGCATAACCAGTCAGGGCGTAGACAATTACTCGGTAAAAGGTGTAGATGCTAGTTGTAGTTAGAGACTCAAGAGGCAATTGCAGAGCTAGTATAGGGACATAGTGGATTAGTAGATTGTTCTTAGTTGGAGTAGTTGCAGTAGCAACAACAACATGAGATTAGATGCAGCGCAGGCAGTGCACACTGCAGGGTGGCATAGTGCAGTGTCAGCAGCAACGCATATGCAAGATGGTTCAACTATAGGTTTAGTAGATGAATTAGAGTCTACGCAGTAGCTTGATGCATAGCGATAGGTTGTTACAAGTGTCAAACATCAACAACGTGAGGGAAGATGTTATCCCTAAGAGGGAGTGTTTTGTAGCATCGGACAGGTGTTTTAGTCTCAGTTTGTCTAAGAGACTGAAGAACACGAGATATTCAAAACCTAGAAAAGGTTTCATGAGATAAGCTTGCGAAACACCTTAGTTAAATCAATTAGCCATCATTTAAATTTTTCCTAAGTCATTTAAGAAAACTGGTTAATTAATATGAATTAATTAAGGAAAATTGAGAAAGCTCTAGAAACTCACATGGATTGAGTTTGAGATGATCTTAGTCGTTGATAATGATTTAATCATGGCTGTTGGTGATCCAATGAGAGAGATTATAAAAGTAGGTCGATGGGGATGGAGATAGACACACAAGAGACATATCGAGTGAGAAGGAGAGTGAGTTCCTTAGGCAGATCGGGCTATCCAGTTGTAGAGATTTAGCAAGAGAGAGTTCGAGCTAAATATCAACGATTGAGGGAGTAGCAACAGTGATTTTCGATGGAGTTCTAGTGTTGGAGAGTCAGTACTAGGAGGGCCGCATTATTTCCTCAGCGAGGTTGTGCAGAAGCAACGCAAAAGCTTCAGAGGGCAACTTCAGTCAGCTGAAGAGGAGGTCGATTAAGGTGCTAGAGGCCATGAAAATTTCTAGGAGGTCAAGCGAGTCATCTCCAAAGGCAAAGTCAGGTAGAATAACAGATTTCGGGCAGTTCCATAGGCAGTGTGAGTAGACCCTGTGTAATCATTGTGCACAGGTTAATGCAAGGACATTCAAGTAGCTCAGTTGGGGCCAGTTCTTGGAGCCGGATCAATTGTCGAGTGAGACAAATTGTCTCACAAATTATTTGGCTAGATTATTTTGTTGGAGGATAGCCAGATTGGCATCCAGATTATTTTACTCAGATTTTGCTGTTGCATAATATAATAAAATAAACCCTCATCTGTTGCACCGGTTTTCCCTTTGGGGTTTTTCCTGGGACGTTAGTCCAAAAATATTGGTGTCATTTTTTTGTGTGTGCATCTGTTTTCTCAGTTCTAGTTTATTTTCCGCTGCGTAATTTTACTCTGAAGAATTCCAATGTGATTTATTCGATATTAATCACAAAATTAATAAACTGCTAATCGTTAGGAGAATAAATTTCAGTTGTTGCAGTTTAAGGAAATTTCACAATCTTCCTAGTGAAGAACCCATCGCATCATTCTATGACAAAGCATATTGATGTTCAATGTCACTTTGTGAGAGATATGATTTAATAAAAGAAGATGTTGTTGGTGAAGGTGGACACTTTGAAGAATGATGTAGATCCATAAACAAAATCTGTGAGCATTGAGAAGTTCTCTTGGTGTAAAGAAACAATGGGCGTTATTTCCCTGTATTGTTGAGCATGTACTCTTGTGATCCCCTGTGTGCAAAGAAAACAAGTGGGAGAATGTTGGGTATTGTATATGTTTGCACTAGTATCCCCACGTGTTGTATGTTGCATCGGGCAACGTGGGGGTGAATCCTCTAAAAAACAATTTTGGGTGGTCTTTTGTGTTCGCTTTTGGTGGTCTTCAACACGGTTTTAACTTTTAGTGGTTTTGTGGTGCATGGTGTTTAGCCCATAGTTTTGTAGTTTTAGTTAAGGAATTATGATTGTATTCTAATCTAGGGTAAATGAATTGGTGGTTTATGAATGCCACTAAATATATAATATATAATTATATATATAATATATATATTATATATATATATATTATATAATATATTATATGCTATTGTAATAATGTGAAGATAAATATATTGACAAATCTTTCTAGTTTTCCCAGTTTGGGTTTCCAGGGTAAAATCTGTGATAATATATGTGTTTTCCATTGCATCTTTTCTGTTTTATTAAGAATCTGTTCGCAACAATTAATCATACAGGGCTAAAACCTATAGGTGTAACCAATTATGAAATCATGTGCAAATGGTTATCTCGCAAGAGTAAGGAATCAAACAGCTAAGAATATCAACAAACCATGTGCAAAAGGCTAATGAATACCATAAAGTAAGGAGACGCCTCCTCTCTAGTGATAAAATAATGATGAAAATAGGTGAACACCTCAACATATATGCCAAGAGGGTGAGCACTCTGCCTAACACCATAATCCATATCACAACAACCCAATAAATGGTGAAAAGAAAGCTCAGTAAGGTAGGGCGTGTTACCACTCAAATTAGTAGCGTTGGCAAGGTTTGACCAAGATTGCTACACAGTAAGCACTTTAGGAGTACACTCAATGTCACCTGAACATATTCCTCTCACTATAGGCCAACTCCCACTCAATGCCACATGCAATATCCCTACACACAACAACTCAACCAAGAAATGATAGACCTGTGCCTAAATGAAACATAGGGAAGAGATATGAGTTAGTTAAATAACCAACTTTTGATCTGATTTATGGTATAACAACAAATTAGTATCGTAGACCAACAATGAAAAAAGTACTCATTATGTTAAGAGAATGAGCTTGAAACACCACCAATTGAGTATGATAGCTTCTGACCATGATAAAAGACAAAATAGAGCTGTTATACATGTTCTATATGGCTGTAAGAAGAAAAAATACTTGTTGTTCAGACCTGTAAATTTAGTACTTTTGAAATGTGTAGCAGATCAACAAGCATAGGGTCACTTCAAGGGCTTGAAAAATAGCCTTTAGTGTATCTGAAACTCAAGGGACTTTGTTGGAAATGTTAGTACTATCAAAGAGCTTACCAATGAGCATAAAAACGCTAAATCTGGACAAGTAGTTTGAAAGATATTAAATCTGCAACAAAAATTCCTAGAAATAAGCCCACAACCATGATGGCTGAAAATTGACCTAGCCAAAAATAATGATTATACCTGCAAATCCTTTTGGATAGTCAATATATGATCTAAGAATAATGATTAATCAATGAAGAACCACTTTAGATCAATTTGAATGCATACAAAAGATTTTATTTTGGCTTTCACGTATCCCAAAGACATGGTTTGTCTCCAAACACTTCCAATTGGTGTGGAAGACTTCTAGCACATGTAATTAGCTTCAAATCACTTGAAAATGTAATTAGTACAACAATATAAGGTAAATTAATGATTTTACCAATGAATAAATCAATAAATGCAATGTAAACCAAAAATGAGTGAAGATATTCACTATTGAAATATTTTTGGGATTTTTTTATAGGAAATAATTTTGATTTTTTGAAATATATGATTTTTTATATTTAAAACTAATTACAAATTTACAAAAATACAAGAAACTTTGAGATATAAAATTGTAAATAAATGATTGCAAATTGTTAGAATAAGGATATGATCCTTCTTCCACAAGAGTTGAGGACAAAGAATTATGTCCTCTCTTGATTTGGTATCTCAATCCTTGAAGTTTTAGAATGATTGGTGGAACACCAAAGTACAACCCTAACATCAAAACAAGACAAGTAATAGAACCAAAATTCTACTAGGAGGGCTTTCCAAGAAGAGAATATTCCAACCAAGCCATCAATGATTATTGAAGATAAGGTTATTTACCTCTAGAGGGGAGAGCGAATCATGTCCCAAAAGAGAACAACAATACCTTGAATGAGTTAAGATAGTGTGAGATGAACCCTAGATCTCTTGGATCGATTAGCTTAGCTTTGTAGTGACTTTTTGCTGTTCCAAAAATTTCCTTTGAAAAATATTTGATCAACCAAACAAAATAAGAGAATTCATGTGTAAACCCTTTTGTCTCATGAAAAAATTCACATTTTGATAGATCTCAACAATATTACAATGATTTGCCAAGGAGGAGAAGGGCGATATTTATAGATGAGGCTCTTCAAAATTTCCTCATCGATCTCCTACAAAATAAGTAACTTGCCATCCAAAAAATGCTTAGTGGTTAAGTTAAGACTATATATATATATATATTTCAAATTTAATTTGAGTAAACCCCAAATATAGGCAAAATGCTACATAGATGTGGCCAAGAGGGGCCGTTTTGATTCTAGTTGAAAAAAATGCTTGGAGGTTAAGTTATATATATATATATATATATATTTCAAATTTAAATTTAGAAAACCCCAAATATAGGCAAAATGCTACATAGATGTGGCCAAGAGGGGTTGTTTTGATTCTAGATGAAACACATTCCACTTGTGATTGCATGGTAATGTTTCTTGAATTTTTGTCCTTCATTTGGTGCTCCAACAACTTGATTTGACCATGGATTGACCCTCCAACGGCTAGGAGAAAGGTGGACGACTCCTCAAAAAATAGCTCCAATAAAGGCTCAAATAATACATATTATCCTTCAAAACATGCCTTTAAATGAAGGCCCACACCTATACTATAAGTCAAGGCACTTCCACGAGGCATGGGAATGACTCTTAAACCTCAAAAATTGGTCTTAAAATCCTCAATAAATAAAGTGACGTCAAACATAGAAGAAATAAATTTTCTTTGAGGATGCAACATTCTGATTCCCTTGAATTCTCTCTTGATTTGGCTTGGAAGTATTTGAAATAGCCCTTGGGGGCTCTCCTTCACGCATAAGCCTCCTTAAGTTTTCTTGAAAAAGGCTTAATCTTGTTTAAGGACAACTCAACCTCCTTCCCCGGTCCTCAATCTTCTAAACTGCTACCTTACTTGAGAGAAAATGTTTGGATTTAGTCTTTGACTTGATATTACTTTGCTTGATTTACCTCTTGCAGGCTTACTTCTTCATTTCTTCCTTCAACGAATTGCTTGGAGATGCTTCTTTTGCTTTCTTGGAAGGCTCGACCTCCCTTTTTTCCCTTGGAATGATATTGACTAGGCTGGCTTGGAACAGTTTGACCTTTCCCTTGGGTGATCTAGAGTTGATACTTGAATAATTATCTCTTGGGGGCTCTAATTTGCAAAATAAGTTTCAACGTTCCATCGTTTGTCCTTAAATTTTATTTTTACTCCATCCAATAGCCCCAAAGATGATGACGTCATGCCCACGTGTGGAATAAATACTTGCTTGATTTCACTTTGGCTTGAGCATTGAGCTGATTTGGCTTGGGGATGATACTTGCGTGATCTTTTCTCTTTACCTACCTCATCATTTGCCTTCAAATATTGTTGCTTGCAATGCCACAGGGAAATCCCTCTTGCATTGAAAATGGGTCCATTGCGGTAACTAGAGATTTGTGAGGGTGCTTTGACTACTTCAAAAGACAAGTGGTTCATCTTGACATAGAGAATCAATTTGCCACCTTCTTTGCCTCAAAAGATTTAGCATGATGCCTCGGGAGATGCAAATGCATTGGGAATTGTGAGATTATCAGGATCCAGAGCCAAGGCCAAAGGGGAATGCAAAATATATATGACACATATGGGTTAGGAGGGTGCACCAGGATCCTAAGCAATAATGTCAGGTGGTGATCACCCATACAAGTTTTTATTGACACAAGTGCTCCCTTAAACCATGAGCCCTAGTAATGCTTAATCCATGATACCCACACTCCATCCCAGGGTATAAGAATACCCATCAAGGTAGGGACTTACCGCCCACTGGGGGGAAGTCAACAATGCCACAGAGGCAAACATATCATGAAACAAAAAATATCGGGAGTAGCCATGGTTGTCCACACAAATGGGGATCTAAGAGTCTCTTTCACAAGATAACACACATCGACATGGATTTATAAGGTTATAAGGCACATCCTTTGGGCTTATATGGCGTGGCCAAAAAGTTATGGAGTACCCTTGTTAAAAGAGAGGTAATAGGGTGTTGATGCAATAAGCCTCCATCTAGTTAAAATAGGGTTGAGGTAGCCATTGGAGATGATGCAACCACTTCATCAATGTGTAAATAAGTTGAGTGCTTCATCAAGTTCGATAGCCCATGCCATAATGAACTGATGTATGTGTCTAAAAAACCAAAATAGGCTAGGGCATTCCCACAAGAAAGCTCAAACCACATCAAAGCACATCAAACCATGCCAAATATAACCCATGAAATCCTTGGAATATGTGGAAATTGTTGCATGAGTCCAACACTCTCCACAAGTGTAATGCCAATCTTGCTAATACGTAATCCATATGCAAAGTACACCCATGTATGTGAGGGAACTCATCTCCTAAGCCAAGGTACCACCAAATCTCTCCAACATGTCTAATAATAGTCATGTGGTGATTAAAACATCATAACCAAGTGGGAACTATGGCCACACAATCTAGCAGGGGTCCTAGTAGGGGTATCTAAGGGACAACTACTAGACCAAATGACAACAATGGGACAAAGACGTACTATCACCTCAGTCAGTGCCCCCTGCTCTTTACGGACTTTCACCAATGGGAGGAGTTCTGGTATGAGGGAAATCACCTAAAATGATGGGATCAATGACAAAGTATGAAGTGATTTGCAAGGCCCATTCAAGGAGAGGCTCAAATAGTGCTCAATGCTTCAAGAGAAGCTAAAGGCTCTCCAAGAAAGACCTATGAGGAAGACCTAGACTTAGGTTAGGGATATTCAATAATAATGAGTATGCCTAGGATCAAGCCTTCCAAGACATGGCAAACCCTCTCTAGGGGATTTGTAAGATGATTCTTCTTCAAATAGGGTTTTCGCTCAACAAGAGAGACCTAGAAAGAAATCCAAGTGAGATCTAGGATTTTTGAGATTGATCGAGGGAGGAATTCTTCCTATGCACACACTTGGTCATGCAAGGATAGGAAAGGGTCAAGAATGATGAAGATTCTTTGAGCTTATATGTGCAAATGACCCCTTGGAAGATCACCAACCTAAGACGCTCAAGATGAGCTTTCTAAGTTAGAGCTAGGGCTTGAGATTTCTCAAGAATGAACTATGGGAATTGCCCGAAACTTTGAGGATTCCTAGAGGAGATGCCAATGCAGTACCTTGTCCAAATGGAGTTGAAAAATTCTTCCTCTAAAGGAATTCAAATGCAGCCCTAGCTAAGCCATCTAGGAAGGAGGCCGAAATTTTTGGCAAAAGAAAAAGAGAAGGCAAAAATGGATGATCACCAAATTTCTTGGATCAGTGCCTAGCCCTTGGGCTAAGGAGTCTATGTGATTTGAAATTTGGCCGAAATTGTCTTCAAGGAGGCTAAAATGCAATGCCCTAGCAACCACTCTTTAACATTTGTCCACCCAAGATCTATGGACTTTCATTGAAGAAAATCAAATTTCAATCCACTAGGAACATTCAACTACTTGTTCTTCAATGAGTAACATGTGCAATTTCACTATCCAACAATCTTTACAATGATATTCAATAAATTAGGGCACAAAAGGAATAGCTAGTTGCAATAATTCCACACATTAGACAATTTTCATGCAAAAACCTTCAACAAAATTACTTACAAGATAACAAGAGATATATCCAATCCAAGATCAAGAAGATGGCTCCAAGAGAGAACACAATTTCAACTCCAAATATATCGAAATGCATCAAGAGATCTCCAATAGACAACCAAGAGAAAGGTGCGAAATTCCTCAAGAGAATTATATCCAAGTGATGATGTGTTGATTTTGGGTAGCATCGAATGTGCTCTAGCTCCGAAATTTTGTGGAGGGGCTAGAATACATAAGATCTCCAAAACCCAGAAATCATTTCGAGAAATTCCACCCGGATTGAAAGTTATTAAAATAATTAATATTTTTAATGGGGTTCATAAGTCTAAACTTAGGAAAATAACAATATTAATGGGTATTAATAAAAATATGGGTGAGAAGCTTCTAAGAGATGAGGATCAAGCCTGTTTTAATCTTAGCCGTTGATTAGGGACTTAATCTCAGCCGTTGATTCATCAACAAGAAAAGTATAAAAGGAGGCTTGAGGGTCAATTAGAGATACACCAAGTTAATCAAATTAGTTCGATTTTTCTGGGGGCGTGGTTTGCTGAGAAAATCAAACTAGTGATCTAGGTTGTAGTGTGAGGAGCAATAGAGATTTGGATCAGAAAGGAGTTTCGAGCCAAAGAGTACCATGCAGAGAGGTAGCAGTAACATTAGAGATGCAGCACAAAGGCCTACACAACCTAAGAAGGGGCTCACGTAGTGCTGATGCAGGCTGAGAGGGTCTCTTGCAATGGCAGTGCAGCATAATCATCAGAAGTTTGAGATTTTGCTAGACAAGCAAGGTTTTGAGCCGGGAGGGCTGAACAACAGTTTTCCTCTAGCAAATCGATCCAGTAGAAGGGGTGACAGTCTCCTAGAGGAAAGACGCTGGCCCAAGTAGAGATTGCGCTGTGATTTTCGCAGTGCTTGCAAGAGTCAGGTCACTTAATGGATCAGTTGTGACTTGGAGAATGAGGTAAACCCTCGTATGTATTTCTTGCTTCTGTGATTTCTCTAAAAGGTTAGCCGATGTGAGAGGTAACCTGCTGTACTTAGATTCTGCTTGCTTAATAATACAAACCAATGTTTTAAAACTTCGACTCCGACTCCGACTCGGCCGAGGGTCACCTTCGACTCCGACTCCGACTCGGCCGAGGGTCGACTCCGACTCCGACTTTGACTCGGTATCGACTCGGTCGGCTCGATTTCAATGACTTGGTCATTGTAAAAAATACATTAAGTATTTAGTTTTTATAAAAACACATAATTTTAATCATTCATGTTTCCAAACACACAACATTAGAATATAGATAGAAGACAACATATGATCAAAGTAGGCTCATGAATATATCCATTATATCAAAATGGCACCTAGTGCATTGTCCAATACATACAAGATGATGATATAGAGATCAAAACAAAAACACATAACCAAGGAGGCTATAAATGGACTACTGGCTGCTGCTAGAGTTGCCAACATCATCTGGCTCACTGTTACTTGGGAGCGGGGGCGAAAGTGGGGAGCGAGAGCGAAAACAGGAGCAGGAGCGACATTTTCAGAAGCTCCCGGTTTGGGAGCGAATCTCAGAGGAGTTCGACAACCAATGTCACTAACATCAAGGTACATAGAGGGATTGGTGCTCTTGATTAAATACGAGTTCCATACCCTAATACATGACGAAATTCAATGGAAACATTGCAATCCCCCAATCTTGAAATCCTGAAAAACTATAAGTCTGTTGGATTTTGAATGAAATCTAAAATTCTACTTTCTCCATATGAAATCCAATGAGGCTAGAACCACTCTCAAACATCCTGAGTTATTTCATGGTAATGTTAAAAATTTAAGTAAAAGTGACATTCTCCTTAATCTTAATTTTCATAGTGACATTCTCCTTAATCTTAATTTTCATTCTTTTTCACTTTTACTTTAAGAATTTAACGTTACCATGAAATTTGAATAGCATATCAATACTAGGAGAGGGGAATGGACCCCAAAGACCAAAAACCAATTAATAAAACCATTTGGAGTCCACCACACTCGGAAAAAACATAAAAAAAAAATGCGTTTTTGGGGTTTACTAGTCCCATGAAGTGACCCGACCGAGTTGATACGGACTTGGTCGACCGAACCAGTTCGACGACCGAGTCGCAAATTTTTTTACTGGCTTGGACCAACTCGGCCAAGTCGGTTCCACGCCGGTCGACTTTTAAAACACTGATACAAACCCTTTATTTGCTGCACCGATTTTCCCGCATTGGGTTTTTCTGGGCACGTGTTGTCCAAAAATAACGGTGTCCCTTATGTGTTTGTCTCATATATTGTTTCAGTTTATGGTCTATATGTCAGTGTAGTCTTCATTAGTGTTTTTCATCACTATTTATAATTAAATAACTTGTTGAATAAAAGAACAAGTAGGAGATGATAAACCAGTGACTGCATTAGGATTTTTGTTTGTAAAGATTTAGAATTTTTCACATGGTATCAGAGCATTGTAGATCATAGGATACTGAAGCCATCAGCCGGGAGATCCAACAAATCTGCTATAGAGAGGCAACTGTCCCGAGTGATAGCGTTGTTCTAGAGCCAAAGACGTAGAGGGAGAGTGACGTAGTGCATAAAAGGTGACGCAGAGGCTCATGCAGTGCCTGCGTTAGCATTCTAAGCCAGGTGAGGGTGACGCAGTAGGTGGGAGGAGCCCACGCAGTAACTGCGTCAGCTATCTAGGCCAGCGCAGAAGCGGAGGGGCAGATCAGGTTCACACAGAGCCACGTCATCTTTTTGGACTAGGAAGGAGTGACGCAATGGTCAGGAGGAGCTGATCTAGCTCACGCAGTGATTGCGCAGAGTCGGAGGAGCTCAGATGCTTCAGTTGCCGAGGCAGTAGGAGTAGTACAAATTCAATCTAAGGTGCTGGTTGTTGCTGTTGATGCACAACAGTGTCTAAGGAGACTGAACCAAGGTGTAGAGGGAATCACTGCCTTAACAGATTTCTTGCCAAAGAAATCTAGGTTCGGGTTGCTGAGTAGCAGCAAAGGAGGATTGGAGAGGAGTGATTCAACATTGTTCGGTGGAAGGATTTCCGTGAAGGAAATCAAGACTCAGAGGGAGTCTAGAGGGAACTTTTTCCTTAGAGGATTTCTAGCGCCAAAGAAGTCCAGATCCAAGTTTTGTTGGGCAACAACAAAAGAGGGAGAAGAGAACCTGTTCTATACTTGTTTGAGCAGAGATGGCAGTTAATGCACTGAGGGATCAAGACAGATTGGATGGAGCATCCAACTTTGTCATTTGGAAGGCTAGGATCTTGGCAGTCTTAGACAAGAATCGCATCAAGGATTATGCTTTGAAAGTGGTTGCTGTTCCGGTCGATGCTGATCCTCTCAAGAAATACGAGGAGGCTCAAGCGAAGGCGAAGTGCATGATTTTGGATGGGGTCAAGGATCATGTGGTCCCACATATTATTGAAAAAGGACACAACAAGGGGGATGTAGGAGGCCTTGACCACCTTGTATGAGGGAACTTCCGTTCAACAAAAGGTGTTGCTTGAGAACCAACTGAGATAGTATCAGATGCTGAAGGGAGAAGAAATCGATTCCTTCCTTCTCAGGTTGCAAAGGATTCTAGACCGGTTGACTTCCGTGGGGTCTACACCAGATCCTGAGTTCATGGTTAGGACTACCATGAATGCAGTCACTGAAGACTGGGAGACCTTTGTCCAGAGCATTTTAGGAGGAGATGTGGGTAGCTCTTTGACAGGAAGAAATCAGGTGGCTAAACAAGGCGGGAAGTAGTGGCAAAGGAGTCAAAGCCAAGAAGGAGGAGGAGGAGGATGCAACTCTTGCATCATCGGGACAACAAGTTCAACATAAGAGGAAAAAGAAAGACATATCCAAAGTCAGATGCTTCAGATGTGGGGAACTGGGACATTTTGCCACTCAGTGCCCTCAGAAGAAGGGCAAGGAAGAGAACTCTGACTCGAAGGCTACTCTAGCGAAAGCTGACGGAGAAGGCGATGATGACAATTGTGCTATGAGTGCTCATGCACCTCTAGAGAAGAGGTGGGGGGACATTGAGTTGTAGTCAAGAGGACTACATGGGGGTAGGATCCTTGAGGTGCCCAAACTCTTGGATCACATACAGCTACGAGAGCCCTTAATGGCAGTAGCAGAATGACGGGAGTCAGTTGGTGCGAGGGATGATGAAGCAACAGTGGCAGAGCCAAAGTGCCAAAGTCTGAAGTAGCGCAGTAGAGTGTTGAGCAGTGCAGGAGGCACAAAGCAGATACAACAGCAGTGCAGTAGCATCAGAGGGTCAACACAGATTAGTAGCAGAGGTAGCTTTAGCATCACGGGGTAGCCAGACTAACCAACATGTTAGCTTTTGAGTGGCTTTTTTCAGTGGTTTACTTCTCAGCCACTGAGGTGCATTGCAATAGTTAGTAGTGGCAGTGCTATGGGTAGCATGATGCATCATTTTGAGAGGGAGTTGTAGTACAGATGCAATAGTGGCAGTGTCATGGGTAGCAATACAGGTTGCAACAACGCAATAGATGAGGGGCAACAGGCCAAGCATCAATAACGCAGAGGACCGATGCTATGGATTAGTGTGATACTTTTGTTGGGAAGTATTGCTAGAGCACATTCCTCGCTAAGAGGGAGTGTTGATTTTGGGTAGCACCAGCTGTGCTCTAGCTCCTAAATTTTGTGGAGGGGCCAAAATACATAAGATCTCCAAAACCCAGAAATCGTTTGGAGAAATTCCACTCGGATTGAAAGCTATTAAAATAATCAATATTTTTAATGGAGTTCCTAAGTCTAAACATAGGAAAATAAAAATATTAATGGGTATTAATAAAAATATATAAGGGTGAGAAGCTTCTAAGATATGAAGATCAAGTCTGTTTTAATCTTAGCTGTTGATTAGGGACTTAATCTCGATCGTTGATTCATCAATAGGAAAAGTATATGAGGAGGCTTGAGGGTCAGTTGGAGATACACCAAGTTGATTAAATCAGTTCGATTTTTCTGGGGTGTGGTTTGCTGAGAAAATCGAACTAGTGATGTGAGTTGCAGCGAGAGGAGCATAAGCAAAGATTTGGATCGGAAAGGAGTTTTGAGCCAAAGAGTACCAAGCAGAGAGGCAACAGTAGCATCAAAGAGGCAAGGCAGAGGCCTACACAGCCCAGGAAGGGGCTCACGTAGCGCTAACGCAGGCCGAGAGGTCGCTTGCAGTGGTAGTGTGGGATAATCGTCAGAAGTTCGAGATTTTGCCGGAGAAGTGAGGCTCTGAGCTGGGAGGGCTGAACAACAATCTTCCTCCAGCAAATCGATCTAGCAAAAGGGGTGACACAGTCTCCTAGAGGCAAGACGTTGGCCCAAGCAGGGATTGTGCTGGGATTTTCGTAGTGCTTGTCAGAGTCAGGCCACTTAGTGGATCAGTTGTGACTTGGAGAATGAGGTAAACCCTTGTATGTATTTCTTGCTACCATGATTTCTTTGAAAGGTTAGCCGGTGTGAGAGGCAACCAGTTGTACTTAGATTCTTCTTGCTTAATAGTAGAAACCCTCTATCTGCTGCCCTGATTTTCCCGCAATGGGGTTTTCTGAGGACTTGTTGTCCAAAAATAACGATGCCCCTTGTGTGTTTGTCTCATATATTGTTTCAGTTTATGATCTGTATGTTGATTTTTGGTAGCATCGGATGTGCTCTAGCCTTGAAATTTGGAGGAGAGGCTAAGGCACATGAGATCTCCAAAACCAGAAATCGTTTTGAGAAATTCCACCCGGATGAAGAGTTATTAAGATAATTAATATTTTTAATGGGTTCCTAAGTCAAAACTTAGGAAAATAAAAATATTAATGGGTATTAATAAAGATAAGGGTGAGAAGCTTCTAAGAGACGAGGATCAAGTCTGTTTTAATCTTAACCATTGATTAGAGACTTAATCTCGGCCATTGAATCATCAACAGGAAAAGTATAAGAGAAGACTTGAGGATCATTTGGAGACACATTGGCATATACTTAGTATCTCAAGGAAAATTGTTTCTCAAGAGAAGGAGATTGATTTTAGAGGGAGAGTGGCAGGGTGGAGGAAGAGGAAGGCATCAACAACAGGCAGTGATTGAGGAAGTGGTGACGCAAGGACAGTCAGAGACAGCACAGAGAGAGACGCAGTCCAGAGGAGAGATGTAGCCCTCATGCAGGTTGACGCAGGGCCACTCAGAGCCACGCTGAAGGAGTGGGAGCAGGGTCTCCAAAGTGTCAGAAAGTCTGAAAGGGAAAGTCTCATGTGTTTTCTTTCAGTTTCTCTGTAAAATCATTCCTTGTAAAAGCAATTGCTGCTGAAGATTAATAAAGCCCTCATCTGCTGCACCGCTTTTCCCACATTGGGTTTTTCCGAGGACAATTGTCCAGAAACAACTATGTTGATGTGATTGGTTCTTGTGCATGTATTTTTTCTCTGGGTAATTGTGTGATAACTGCAATAAAATTTATTTTAATATTTGCTGAAGGGATTTCGTAAATAACTTATTGTGAATAATAAGTAGGTGAAATAAATCAGTTGTTGCAGTAGAATTTCAGTTTAGAAATTTTCACAGTGTAGTCTGTAGTAGTGTTTTTCATCATTATTTATAATTAAATAGATTGTTGAATGAAAGAACAAGTAGGAGATGATAAACCAGTGATTGCAGTAGGATTTCTGTTTGTAAAGATTAAAAAATTTTCACATGATGATGTTTGACACAAATGAGGCTTAACTCTATTTATATGAGCCTCTAAGAGTTCAAATTAGCCTAAGATACCCCTAAAAATATTTTAATGTGCAAAATAACGTCACTTTGGTGACAAGCCCACCAAATAGCTTGAAAAGTGTAAGATAATCCATCCAAAATGAAACCGAAATGATGTAGCAATGGTGTAGGAGGGTTGTTGGAAGGCCTAATCAAGTCCTCGAAGTGCCATGATGAAGAAGAGGACCCTATGAATGATGGTAAAGGAGGTGCCTCCTTGATCTCCAAGTAAAACATCATGTCATGCTCCAATGTGGCTCTGGGGCACAAGTGGTGGTCTCATGGGTCTCCCATATGAGGGCATGAAAGATGGTGCTTTCCCTTGCATGTCTCAAGGATGAGACAAACCTCTTCCGAGCCTCAGATCAACTTCCAACCCTGTATATAATGCTAAGCTGGCTGGGGGCATTGTTGGTCCAAGTTCATCATCTCGCATATAATGTGGGGCAATGAACAATCTATTGAAGCCTGAAGGTGCTGAGGCTGCCCATGGCATTAGATAATGCTCTGTCACATGATGAAAACCCATGGCACTCAATGTTTCCCCTACAAGTGTCAATATGATCTTCTAGTGGGTTTGGATCCCGTATAGGGATGCCAAGCCCAAAGTGAAACCACCTACCAATCTTGTATAAGATCCAATGTGTCTCCTCACCTTCGGATACAATAATTCGTTAGTGCAATTGAGTGAATAAGCTTGTTAATCAAGGAATACGTGTGCCCAAGCCTCCCTGCAAAATTTGAGGCTTAGAGCACATCCGATGTTACCCCAAATCAACACTCCCTCTTAGTGAGGAATGTGCTCTAGCAATACACTGCCTCTCTGCATACTGCTCTGAGTCTGAAGCATCATCTTTGCTCTGTTGATGTCTGACGTACTATCCACCAACCACTATGCTGTGGTTGCCACTGTACTGTTTCCTTTGACACTGCCATTGCCAATGCTACATCTGTATTGCAGCGCCCTCTCAAATAATGCATCTGCTATGCTGCTAGCATTGCCACTGCTAACACTGCATCCATAATGCAACTCAATTGCTGAAAGAAGCAACTGAAAACATCGAAAACTGGACAAGTATCTAGTGGACACTCCTCGGTGTTGAAATCCTGACTGCTGCTAGTCCCTTGCTGCTTCAGAAGCCACTTCGCTGCTGAGGCTCTGCACTGTGCCTCCTCGCACTGCTGCCTCTCTGCTCTGCGCTGTTCAGTCTCTGGCTCTCCTAGCTACTGCATTTGTCGAATCAACACTCCATGGCACCAACTAAAACTCCACCAACTTGCTACTCCTAATCATGGGCTCTTGTAGCAAGGTGATGATCCAAGAGGTGGGCTACTCAAGGATCCTGCCCATTTGCAGCTCCATCGAACTACAACTCTATATCAACCCACCTCCCTCCCGAAGGTATTTTGGCTGTCATGGCAAACTCCTCCTCGTTAATCTTCGTGGCTGCAACCTTGGAATGATGCTCTCATCCTTGTCCTTTTTCTTCAAAGGACATTGGGATGCATATTGATCCATCTCGTCACATCTGAAGCACTTCACCTTAGAGACGTCCTTCATTCGTCTCTATTGCCCCTGCCGTCCTTTCTATGCAAGCGCTACATTATCCTCTTCCTCCACTTTGGGCTTCGACCCACAACTGTTGCTGCTCTTGTCAAGTTTTACCTTGAGAAGATCTCTCCTCAACTCGTCTTGTTTCAGAGTTGCCCACATATCATCCCAATTTGGCAATGCTGCTCTGCCCAGGATACTCTGGATAAAGATCTGCCAATCATTTGAGGCAGAATTTAGAGCTAGTCTCACTAACTCTGAGTCTTGAGGTATATGTCCTGCAGCTGACAGCTCATCACGGGGCTCCTTCAGTTTCGTGAGGAACGGATCCACTCGCTCCCCCTTCTGCATCTGAGCAGATTCTAGCTTCTGCTCTAAGTACATCTTCCACTGCTTGGAAGATCCTTGATACAATGTGGCCAAGGCATCCCACATCTACTTTGTGGTCCCTTTGCTTGCAATGTGGCTTACCACGTGATCCTTGACTCCATCCAGGATCATCCTCTTTGCCTTTGCCATCTAAGCTCTGTACTTCTTCAGCGGATTTGCATTCGCCGGGACAACTACCACATTAACATACGTCTTGAGGGCATGCTCATCCAGAAGGAAAGTCATCCTAGCGTTCCAGATGGCATAGTTGGAAGCCCTGTCCAACCTATCCTGGTCCCTCAAGCCACTGGTTAGCATCTCCTCCCAAAATTGTCGAACAACTCCCTCTTTCTCCTTATTACGTACCTCCTAGGCTCACTTACGCACTCCCTGATGGAGCTAATAAGTTGTTGCTTCTTTGCTGCTCAGCAATTGAGAAATGTTGATTTCCTCAGCAAGGAATCACTGAGGAAGTATTCCCTCACTATGCTCTTCTTCTTTCTTCTGATGTGTTTAAGCCCGACAATGCTGCCCACTGAAAAATCTGTGTCCACAAACTACTCCTCACGCTGAGGCTCAGCTGCTTCCTCTGCCATGACAAAATTCGAACTGGAAGTTCTTTCTCTTCGTCAACTTACTCAGAGAGAAACTACCTTGAATTTTCGACCCTCCAGCTAGAATTGCACAATCCTTCTGGGGTTTCGACTTGCTGCCTCTTGCAGCTTTTCGATTTCCCCTTCTGCTCAGCGCTGGGGTTTTTGGTTTTGCTCTTCTTATCTCACCTGCACTAGCTCTGATACCATGCGAAAATTCCTAAGCTGGAATCCCTACTGCAACAAATTGATGTTACTTCTCCTACTTGTTTAAATCATGCAAGTTATTTACTGTCTTCTACGGTAAATATCGAAGCAAATACATCTGCGACCTTCACTTAGTTAATATATATGCGGAAACAAAATATGAGCAAGAAAGAAAAATACAACATATAGGACAATTATTTTTGGACAAATAGTCCCCAGAAAAACCCAATGTAGGAAAACTGGTGCAGCAACTCTGAGGGTTTATTATTATGCAGGAGAAATTCTAAGTACAATTCTAGGATGCTCAACTAGCAATCCGATACAGAGAGAATACTGAACAAAAGATTGGTGAAATGATCTCACTCTGCCATTGGAGAATTAATGACTGATCCTTTTGCTTTGGAGGCTCCGTGTCACCCTCTGTGTGGCTTCTGCGCAGAACTGTGTCACCCTGGGTAGCTTCTGCGTCACCTCTCCTGGGTATTACACTGTGTCTCCTCTAGATCCTCTGCTGGTTGAGAAATCGACCTTCTGCTTCCTAGACTCACACCTTGGCTTCCGACAACTGAATTTTGACTTCCCTCAATAGGAACTCGACTTCCCCTCAATGACTGCGTTGCCTTTGCGTCAGCACTGCGTAGGCCAACGCCAACCTTCTTCTGGATGTGTTTCTATTCTCCCTCTGCCTGTTACTCTCCGAAAATTTCTTTTGTCAGATTCTCATTGCTCCTTTGCTGCAATATCTCCTCAATCGATTTTCCTCCTGAGAACTTCTCACTTGAGAAAATCGATTTTCTCAATCTCTCTGTGTGTTTTCCAAATGACCCTCGAGCCCCTTCTTATATCTTCCCGTTGGACAACCAATGGCCTAGATTAAAACATAATCAAAGGCTTAGATTGTTTTGACTTGATCCATGGCTTTTTCTAGAAGTTTCACCTCTGATTAGATAAATACCCATCAATATTTTAATTCTCCTAAGTTTAAACTTAGGGACCCCATTAAAAATATTAATTATTTTAGTAAAATCACTTATGGGTGGAATTTCCTAAAATGCTTTTTGGGTTCTTTGGAATACCTGTGCCCAAGCCACCCTGCAAAATTTGAGGCTTAGAACACATCTGATGCTACCCCAAATCAATAAGATCGAAATAGGGTCAGTGAGGGGTAGCAACAGAGATCGGAGGAAGTTTTCCAGATCTAAAGAGGCAACAAGAAGGGATCGAGTTATTCCTAGCGAGGCAGCGCAGAGGACTGCGCAATTGCCTCAAAAGCAATTTGATTTTGCCGGAGAGAAATTCGTTTTTAGTTCCAAAGGCCGGGAAGAGAGTCTAGAGAGCCAGAGAAGCGGTTTCCTCGGCGGAGACCAACAAAACGACTTCATTAGAGGTAGTTTAGAGGCTAGACATCATAGGGCCTGTGCAGAGCAGCGCAGAGGGTCAAGGAAGATGGTTTTTCTGAAGAGGAGTTGTGTTGGGATTGCTTGTGGAAGAAGGGTAATTCCCTTAAATAATTTTGGCCAGATTTACTCGCTGTTTGGATTGCTAGTTGGGCATCCATAGATTGTTTTCAGATTTCATTACTTCATAGTAAAATAAAACCCTCATCTGCTGCATCTGTTTTCCCGCATTGGGTTTTTCCGAGGACTTTTGTCCAAAAATAATGGTGTCATTTTTATGTGTGTGTGTGTGTTAGATTTTCTCAGTTCCAACACTATTTTATTTTCGCAGTTTTTTATTTAGGAAGGTTGTAGTGTGTTTATTTCGATGTTGTCATAGCAATAAACTAAATCATTAATTTATCAGTTAGAAGAAATAATACCATTTGTTGCAATAGGATTCCAGTTTTGGAATTTTTAGAGTCGATTATGTTCTTCTTCTTAGTCTCATTTCCGTACTATTTCTTCCTCTTCTTTCTATCGCCTTTCTTCTTCTTGTCTCTGCCTCTCTTCTTGTTCTTTTTGTTCTTGTCCTTCCTTTTGCTTCCTCTTTTTTTCTGCTGCTATGCTTTCAAGTTGATTGGATTTGCTTTGAATTTGTGGCTCTGCTCTTCTGTTAGACTGTGCAAAACCTTCCTCTTACCCTTTTTGCGCACTAGGTTGCGCTTCTCTAATGGTTGTGCTTCCGAAGAGGCTTCTTGCTGAGGGTGACCTGCATGTACTTGCAAAGTTGACTGGTTTGCGAGACTTAGAGGCATTATAACAGTGCTTTATCTTTTCCTCTTCAAGTCTGGAATAAGTGCTGCTTAGCTAATTGAAATGTATCTTTGCACAGTGTTGCTTGCAAACACTCCTGGGATCATACAAATGATATTCCATAAGACCGAAACCGAATTTTTCTAACTCTGTCCCCTCGGTCTCCGCAACCTTCAAGTTCTTGATCTCATACGTTCCAATTTGCAAAAGAGTAGGCCAAGGTGCTTTCTTCTTCCATTGCAAGATAGCTGATGAACCTGTGGAAAGATGATAAGCTACTTCCTACATGACCAATTTGTCAGTGGCATACCTTGGTAGTAGATGTGAAGACTTCTGCCCACCAAACACCTTGAAGTAAGTGCCATACGATGAGGCAAACCAGTCGACAAGTTCTGCTATTGCTTCCATAGTGCCATTCAGTGAGGCAAACCAATCGACAAGTTTTGCTACTGCTTCCTTTGCCTCATGGGACATGCAAGGTGGCTCTTCCTCAAAGATCATCTTGTACAACACTATGAGGAAGTTATCAGTCAGCATCTCCATGACTCCCCTGTAGCTGCACTCTAAAAGAAATTTGCAGTAAATGTGGACAATAGATTCATTCAGTGACCAAGTCCAATTCATGCTAAGAAAAGAGTTCTGAGCACATATCGCATCTAGTAAGTAAGCAACATATAGAACCTGGATTGCTTATCCTTAGGAGGGTTATTGGCATTAGTCACATGGATCTTTAACTATTGAGCCAACAAATTCGAGCAGTTGAATGCTTTCCCTTCATTCACAACTTGATGCAACAAGAATGCCCAACCTTCGGGAAAGGTCTTAGTACTCTTTTGACCATGGATCCGTCAGCTTAGAACTATCAGGTATTGGAATGCTTTTCAGAGAGATTTGGTCTTATAAGTGTTGCTTGGTGTCTGGCAGAATCTGGATGGCTCTTTCACCCAACCTTTGATGACATCTTTAGTGCTCAGATAATTGGTGACTGCGTAGAAGTGAGAATCCATGTAAACTTTTGGCAAGGGAAAATGATACATAAGCTGAAAATCATGTGGCATGAATGATGCAAGCCTTTGTCCACAGGCACTGTTGAGGATCATGCTCTTTGCATCTGTGTGTGACAGGATCCACTTGATAATCTCTGCGCAAGGGAAGACTAGATACCTGCATGCAATCCTGACTTTTGGACATTGATATAAACTTGTATGTCTTCAAGATTTGCTTTGTAACTAGTTGTCGTGAATGCATCTTTCACTGAGTGCCGTGTTATATTTGAATCTTTTTCGATGAAGAGTTGAGTTTCTAAAGGAACTGGCATGGTAACAAGATTGCTCTCAACTACTTCACCAATGTTGCTTTTTGTGGTGTCTTTGGAGGCACATCTCTTTGGTGCCTGTTACTGCTCAAACTAGCAGGGGTCCTTGGAGGGGATCTTATAGAGCAACTACTAGGTCAAGGGGAAACAATGGAGCGATAGCCCACTGTCACCTCAGTTAAGGCTCCTTGCTCTTTACAGTCTTTCACCGATGGGAGGAGACCCGGTATAAGGAGAATCACTAGATGAATGAACCAATAAGAGGAGGAGTGATTCCTAAGGCCTATTGACAAGAGAGGTTCAATTAGATAGCTTGCTTGCTTTGAAAGCAAGGTGATGGGCTCTCAAGGAAGGGTTAAGAGGATTCTTGAGCCTAGGTTTGGGATATATGCCTTAACAAGGGTCTTCTTAGACCAAAGGATCCTTGTGGATAAGAGGCTTCTATGTAATCCTTGTGGAGTTAAACTTACAAAGTTGCAGAACCACATAGAACCAAGTGGACCCAAAACTAGGTCAAGGGTGTGGATTTGATCATCCAATGAGGTGCTTGACCTAATTAGGGTAGGGAACAGGATCAAAGGACTAATTTTATTTTGAGATTTGTATGCAATGATCCTAATGAGGACACTAACCTAAGTCAATCTAGGGAAATAATTAGTCTTGCAGGTAGGGCTTGCTATATCTCGGGATTCCATCGTCGAAATTACTTGAAATTTGGAGGACCACTTGAACAAACTACAACATAGTAGTGGACCAATTTTCAAGGTGTTTGGATGGCTAAAAAGAGATTCTTTTGATGCCCTAGGTGACCTTCTAGGGTTAGGCCTAGAAATCAGAAAAGTAAAGAAAAGAGAGGTGTATTTGACCACCAAAGGCATATGAGGATCAATGCTTTATTGCTTGGGCTTAATGGAGTCAAGATACACATATATCATGAAATTTCGTGAGCTAAGGAGCCCTAATTGACCTTTGCTAACCTCTCCAAGGCCAACAACTAGATCAATAGAGATTTATACTTCAAATTTGCGAAGCAGACAATTTTGAGGTCTTTAACCTAAGAGCTGCCTCTAGGAACATTTGCCCAATCCCTCAAAGGTCAACACATGCATTTAATTACTTATTCAAGGTCCTAGAAGAATTTTGCATTTCATTTAATCCATACAAGAATAAATATAACAACATACATGCATTTAACCAGTAAGATAACAAGAATAACATCAAAATTTCGACTTAGATGAGAGAGAGAGTATATCCATTTATCAACTTCGCATTAGAGAAGCTACAAAGACAATACCGAAATCCAAACATCATAGTGCATCAAGAAAAACTCTGAAAATTCATGCTAGCAAAAAGTGCAAAAAACTCATAAGAGATAGTAATCCAAGATTCCAATCCAAGTGATGATGATCAAAATGAATCATCTCACTTTTATTTATACAATCACTAAGGAGTTTGATTTTCCTAGTTTGGCCTAATTGAGCTCCAAATAATAAAATATGTGCAATAAGAACATCCCTTGGTGATAAGCCCACCAAGATAGCTCAATAACACAATAATAAGCCTCCCAAGAGGGTTGAATGATCAATAAAGTGAGTCATTGGGCCTTTGAGGAGGCCTAATGAAGTCCAAAGCATGCCATGATGTAGGAATGGACCTCAAACATAGTGGACAAGGGGTTGGCCCTTTGTTATCCAAACAAATCCCTGTGGTGCCCCCAAGTGGATGTGGAGGGCACAAGGACATTTTTATGGGTTTCCAAGTGGATTGAAAGTGCTTGTAAACCATCTGTAAGGGCTCGGATAATGTCATAAGCCTTCATCTGGACCCTGGATCATCTGCCAAGTGTGTGGTGCATGTGTGGAGCTGAATGGGCATGGTGGACCAAGTGCATCATCCTCATCTAAAAAGTTTGAACATGAGAAATCAGTGAGTGTTACTAGGGATCCATGAAGTACTCTCTGCTATGGTGAAGGCCCATGGCTATCAACGCTCACCCTATAAGTGCCAATGTGATCCTTTGGAGGGCTATGATCCTGTATAGGGAGACCAAGCCCCAAATGGAGCCCCAAATGGAGACCCACTTGCAATCCTGCATAAGATCCAATGTGTCCCCTTGCCCTCCAATACAATAAATTATTAGGATAATCAAGTAAAAGAGCTTACAGGTCACAAGATCAATGGGGCACTTCATGGTGGCATGCCCTTCCATAGCGGGCTTTGGTATGTACAAGTGTCTCCAAGCTAAGGGGATTAACCAAGGACCTTATTAGGTGGTTTCATCCTTTAAAGGGGATGACATGTCCATGGTACATCCCTCAAGTGGTAGGTGGCAGATGATAAAGTAATGGAACATAGTGGGATTAGGGGAATCATTTAGACCACATGTTATGGAACAAGGGTAGCTATAATAAGGGAAGCCCACACCTGGCTATATGAGTGTAGGAGGGAGAAAATCGTGGTACATGAGTTACCTTGATCTTTGTTTTTCCACCCTTCTTCATATGCCTTTTGCCTTTGATTGATTTTTCTTCATAACTACTTGGGGCTTTGGGGATGAGAGCATGATGTGTAGTATATAGCAATGGATAGGTGGGGGGTTTTGTTAGGATTCCAAGAAACTCTCCTAGGTTGTAATTCGGAGATTCCTGGTAACATATAAATTCAACTCTTGTTGCAGGTTTAATGGAAGGAATGATGGTTTGGGTCAAGTCGGATAACCACTTCTACTTTGTTTCACTCCAGACATGCATGAACACCGTCAAACTACAGGGCTTTAGACCACTAAAGCTCACATTTTTAGATGCTAGGTGAATATAGAGAATACTAACCACACCAGCAAGATGCATAAGACCATGTGATGGCCGGCTGCAACCAGTAAAGAAACCTGTAAATCTAATCTATTAATGCAAAGACAGGATGACAACTCTCCTGCATCAGATAGAAAGAAACCTGAGTGACCTATTCAGTGATGCAATCAATACTTTAACACAAAGATAAGATGACAATGATCTAGTGCTAAAGACCAAGAGCTCAAGAATACAACATATCAGGCACAAGCTTAGAATAAGAAGAAAATGGACAGTGAATAGTGAACAACAAAAGAAGCTTGTATTAGCTGAAAATGAAGATGAGACGCTGCAAGTGACAAAATGTCTACAGTCTCCAGAAGTTGAACCTTACATCAAATGCCAACCCTGATTACATATTTTTTCTAGGTATTTATAGGTTTACAATACTATGGCACTTGGCCATTTAGGTATGGAGGGGTCATAATTGACTACCAACCGCATTTAACAGCCTGATGGAGTCTATGAATGAAGTTGCTTGTTTCAGTGGGTGAATCCGATCTGCTTAGGTGTTGTGTTGTCCTTTAGGCGGTTGGAGTGCTCGTACCGGTGGAGTCCATGACTGATAAATTCAGTTACAGAGTCGTGCTGTGTCCTTTTCTCCTTTCGGCCATGCTTTCTGTTTAATATGGTTGTTGGGGGTCTGACTGCGACTGATGATGGTGGAGTTGGTCATCTCCTTCTTCGGGCAACAAAACGATCAAAGGACGTGGAATGCATGGGTTGGTGGATGATTTGGGTGACCGAGAAGAATGACCGTCAAATCAAGAAAATGGACGGCAGAGATCGCTCGACGGAGGCTATCGACCGAGGTGGGAGCGGGGTGTGTTAGGACTGTTGGATCTTCTGTGGACAGATCAGACGATCATCGGGCTACGAAGCTGCACGGAATTTTAACGGGCGGGGGCAGATTGGTTGGGCGATAATGGTTTTTATCGCACCGCTTTCGGGCGTAAAGTGGTAAAACTCGGGGCCGAGCGATTCCATTCAACGATCGACATGTAGCAGCGGATGAGAGAGAAAAACCGGTCTCATCGCGCGCTAATGCTCGATTAAGTTGCTAGAGCGATGAGAGCGAAGACCGTCAGATCTTGGCGGAGATGACTTGACAGTGGGGAGTGGTAGAGTGGGTCGCCTTTATTGAGTGCGACGGGAGTCGTTGGATCAGCGGGATGATCAACGTTGGGAATGCAGCGCGACAAGTTATGAACACGCTAAGACATATGGTAGGGTTTTGTGGTAGGTTTGGGGTTTTGCGCTCGGGGCTAAAGTCAAAGGGGGTTATTTTGTCGGGCTTAGGAGGCAAATAGGGAAATGGAGATGGAGGAGAGTAAGTGGGATAGAAGGAAAGAAGAGAAGAGTGCCCAATGTGAAACCCCTTCTTTGGACATATCAATCAGGCCATGATCCTTTCTGATCTTAGAATATTAGCGTTGCATAGCAGAGCTAACACTGGCTCCTTCTGGGGATGAAATCCTCCCTGTGAGGTTTCAAGAACTGTAGACCACTGCCTTACACACAAAAACAAGATCAACAATAATTCCTAGTGTTCCATTGGGCATGGAGTCTAATTAAGCCTACACTAAAACTTGTAAAAATGACATATTTACAAAGCTGAGGTCTAAAAAGCCTTAAACACAATAAACTTTCAAAAACCCGCCCATTGATTGGACTATCAAAATTGTTTCTCCTTCCAAACTCTGCAGCATGAAAATATTGTTCCCCTGGACCTGAGCGATGACGAATGATCCTGTTCATAGAGCATTGAATTTACCAGGATTCCCCTGCCTTTCCTTCAGTGCATCCCATTGGTGAAAACAACCACCATACTAAGAATTGACCCTTTCTACCTTTCTATGAAAGGTTCCTTTCTCTTGGTCAATGTGCATATCAACCAATTCATTAAAGACTTGCAGAGGCCAGTTGATTTGATCACCTACCTCAAAAAGTTTAGGGCATTTGACCTTATCAAGTAGAGATGGTTTATATTTCACCCCCTCTCTGTTCTCATCCTTGGATGTTTTTCGTGGAAGCTTTTGTACACTTGCTGAATAATAAGGGTTGATGTGTACTCGACTGTGTCATTTGTGGCCTAAACAATTAATATAAATAATGAATCAATGTATTCTTGTGTGGGGGACATAAAAACTTCACCTGCTCCTGTAGCTTTCTTAGAACAAGCCCCATCAAAGAAGATGTCCCAAATTTGTGGGCCCTCTTCCTCCATGACCTGGCAAACTACCTTTTCAGGCTGTGTGGAGGCCAACTGGGCAGGCTTCGTAATATCAAGTCTGAGCTTATCCATGTTAGCCTTGGGCATTGAATTATGGCTAGCTCCAGTGCCTAGGGAGCAATTATGAGGGATTTTATCTTGAACAGACAAAGGAACATAAGATGATGGGGAGCTGACTTCACCTTTTTTGGTCACTGGGCTGAGAATAACCACTGGCTGGTCATTTTGCAAATTCACATAGTCAGTGGAAGCTTGGATGGTTTTAGGCTCAAGATCCTCAAGGATAGATTTCTTGAGGGACTCATTCTTCACTGGTTCAATCAGAGGCATGGTTATTCTTGGCTTCTGAATTTCTGATTGAAAACTAAAAGAAGAAGGGGAATTTTCAAGGCCTTTTACCTCTATGGCTGGAACTTTGAGGATGATGGGATCAACTGCTGGTTGCTTCTGCTTATTAGCTTCTTGTTCCGCAGGGACAACAAATTTATGAGCAGGAGTTACTTGGACATTCTCCATCAAGGACCTCGGATTATATCTCTGCTGATCTTCAGTTTGCCGAACAACTCCTCTGTCCCACTCTTGGTTGATATGGCCTTTGAATAATGACTTTTCATAGGCAGCTTTGGTTAAAAAAAGGGCACTACCCTTATCTTCCATACTGTGGATCTCATCCTCTTGTTCAAATTTTTCCTCCTCCATGACTACGTTCTGGAAAGGAATTTTAACCCTTTGTTCTTCACCGGTCTCTTTGTTTCTTTGCAAAATTTACAACTGCTCATTTGCTCTTATATATGGATTTGGATTTGGAAGAGCAAAGGTATTAGGGACCCTTGCTTTCCCAAAATGCTGCTCAGCCTTTAATTTGGAAACTTCAGAGGCTAATGACTCTATCAGCTTGCCCATTTTATTGATCTTGGGATCTGAAGATGATGAGTGCTCACCTCTCTGTCTTCTTCTATCAGCATTACCTTTGAGCTTTTCTACAGCCATGATGTTTGATTCTACTTCCAGGGCTGCAGCTTGCATATCAGCCAAAGAAGCACATCTTCTCTCTCTTAATAGCAGGCAGAGATCGGAGTCAAAGGCATTGACATAGGTGAGCTTAGCAGAGGTAGGGGTGGGTTTCACTTCAACTAGTATCTTGTTGTACATGCGGTTAAATCTCTTATTGAAATCAGACAACAACTCACCATTTTCCCTCAGTAAGTTCCCAAACTCAGTATGATAGTAGAGCAGATCTTTCTTATCCCCCCAATGCTTTAAAAACACATCATCTAATGCTTCGATGTTTGCTATAGACCTAGGGGTCAGCTCTCTAAACCACTTTCTAGCCTCTCCATCAAGGCTTTGGACAAATAACCTCATCCACACATCATCTTCACTAATATCTAGATTATCAACATAGCTATAAAAAGACTCAAGATGTTCTTTAGCTGTTACTCCCTCTGTACCAGTGAACTTAGGCATGTACTTTTGATATTCTCCTGCAGGCATGGCATTCAAAGGAGTAGGTAGGACCAGGGGTCCATACCTAGCAGCTATGATTCTTTCCATTTTGGTAGGTGTTTGTGGGCTTGCCATGACTGGGGTAGAGGGAAGGATATTGGCGGTTTGAAAGGTAGGGAGTTGAGAAATGACTCACAGAGCTAAAGGAATTTGATGGACTGGAAGGGACGCTTTCTTTGGACTGAGATCCAAAGGGGAACTTATTGAACAAGGAGCTTTATGAATCTATGATATTTCTTCACTGATAGTACTGGGCTCTATATCTTCAACGTGTGAATGCTCAGTTACAATCCTTTCTTGCAGAGATACATAAGATTGTTTAGGCTTACCTAATCCTGATGCTCCTTTCCGTGATATCTTGCTTCGCTTGACAATCTTCTCAGGGTCAGGCACTGGGTCAGCTGGTGATTTCTGAGGATTTCTCCGAGTATGTCTCACAAACTGAGCCAGAATTCTAATGTGGAGTCACCAAGAGGTTCGACCTCCAGTAGAGTCGCCAGATAGATGATTACAACCAAAAATGTGTCCAGACTTTGTCTATCATCAAAACTGGATCTGTGTCGTTCTCCCAGGGAAGCTGAGCTTCAATCTCCTCTCCCTGGCAATGGCGCCAATTATGTTAGGATTCCAAGAAACTCTCCTAGGTTGTAGTTCAGAGATGCCTGGTAACATATAAATTCAACTATTGTTGCAACTTTAATGGAAGGAATGATGGTTTGGTTCAAGCCGGATAACCACTTCTACTTTGTTTTACTCCAGACATGCATGAACACCCTCAGACTACAAGGCTTTAGACCACCAATGCTCACAGTTTTAGATGTTAGGTGAATATGGAGAATACCAACCACACCAGCAGATGCATAAGACCATGTAATGGTCGGCTGCAACTAGTAAAGAAACCTGTAAATCTAATCTAAAATGCAAAGATAGGATGACAACTCTCCTGCATTAGATAGAAAGAAACCTGAGCGACCTATTCAGTGATGCAATCAATACTTTAACACAGAGATAAGATGATAGTTATCTAGTGCTAAAGACTAGGAGCTCAAGAATACAACATGTCAGGCACAAGCTTAGAATAAGAAGAAAATGGACAATGAGTAGTTAACAATAAAAGAAGCTTGTATTAGCTGAAAATGAAGATGAGACGCTGCAAGTGACAAAATGTCTACAGTTTCCAGAAGTTGAACCTTACATCAAATGCCAACCCTGATTACATCTTTCTTTTGGGTATTTATAGGTTTACAATACTATGGCACTTGGCCATTTAGGTATGGAGGGGTCATAATTGACTACTAACCGCATTTAATTGCCTGATGCAGTCTATGAACGAAGTTGCTTGTTTCAGTGGGTGAATCCGATTTGCTCAGGTGCTGTGCTGTCCTTTAGGCAGTTGGAGTGCTCGTACCGGTGGAGTCCATGACTGATAAATTCAATTACAAAGTCGTGCTGTGTCCTTTTCTCCTTTCGGCCATGCTTTCTGTTTAATATGGTTGTTGGGGGTCTGACTGTGACTGATGATGGCAAAGCTGGTCATCTCCTTCTGCTGGCAATATAATGATCATAGGACGTGGAATGCATGGGTAGGTGGACGATTTGGGTGAGCGAGAAGAATGACCATCGGACCAGGAAAATGGACGGCGGAGGCTATTGGTCGAGGTGGGAGCAGAGTGTGTTAGGACCGTTGGATCTTCTGGGAACAGATCGGACGGTCATTGGGCTACGGAGCTGCACGAAAGTTTAATGGGCGGGGGCAGATTGGTTGGGTGGTAATGGTTTTTATCGCACCTCTTTCGGGCGTAAAGTGGTAAAAACCCGGGGCCGAGCGATTCCATTCAACGATCGACACGTAGCAGCGGATGAGAGAGAAAAACCGCTCTCATCGCGCGCTAATGCTCGATTAATTGGCCAGAGTGATGAGAGCAAACACCATCAGATCTTGGCGGAGATGATCTGATGGTGGGAAGTGGTAGAGCGGGTTGCCTTTATCGGGTGCGACGGGTGTCGTTGGATTAGCGGGATGATCAACAGCGGGAATCTGGCGCGACAAGTTATGAACGCGCTAAGACATATGGTAGGGTTTTGTGGTAGGTTTGGGGTTTTGCACTCGGGGCTAAAGTCAAGGGGGTTATTTTGTTGGGTTTAGAAGGCAAATAGGGAAACGAAGATGGAGGAGATTAAGCAGGATAGAAGGAAAGAAGAAAAGAGTGACCAATGTGAAACCCCTTCTTTGGACATAACAATTAGGTCATGATCCTTTTTGATCTTAGAATATCAGCATTGCACAGCAGAGCTAGTAGGTTCATCGCCCACTAGGGGTTGGGACAATCATGGGTTCCTTAACGATGGAGGGGGCTCATCTAGGGCCCATAGGAACCAGGGTCACGGCCATGGATAAGGGATAACGTATTTGGCTTTTACCCACATGCTAAATTTGTATGTCCCGCCTAACTCTTGCATTTTGTGGTACATTTCCTGTTGAGAGGCCAAATTACGCTTTTTCTTTTCTTTTTAGTTGCATCAACCTCCAGGTCATCGTTTTAGTCCCGAACTGAGGTGCGGACAAGGGAAGGGGGAGGCTAACCCTCTGTGGACCCAATAGACACATGTGGATCGGAATGGGAAAAGAGACGAATAGGGCTAAAATGAGTGAAAGGGGACCATGTATGTGGTGTTAAGAAGTGGGACCACACACCCAAAGTCAGGATTTCCCAAGTAGTGCCAACCCTAAAGCTAGTAGCCAGTGAAGGAGATCCGATAGGACTAGGGTACAAGGCTAACCATGGAATCAAATAGTGGAGACTATGGTACAAACCTAACCCACTCTTTCTACCGAATCCCCCCACCAATCCATGCCCCAAAGTGCCCATAAGGAAAATTACTCAACTATACCAATGAAAGGCCATACCTTTGGGGTCAGGAGGCTCACCTTCAAACATACGATCATAACAAGTGGGCGAGGGACCACATGACTGGCTCAAGTGGCAGAGATAATGGCACATCGAGCTATTTGGCGGTTGCTGGCTGCTGGGTGATGACCATCTAGGAGAAAATCTTTCACCTATATACACCTAAGTCACTGGGTTCGGCGAATTTAATCCTTCGAATTCGAAATTCGTTGAACCTCAAAACAATTCGAACAAATTCGTTTATGTTCGCTGAACTTTATGCCGAACATGAACACGAACAAATTCGATGGAATTTGCTAAAAAATCGTTGAAGTTCATTTCAGGTTTTTGTGGTTCTGCATTTTCGTTTATAACTAAAAAAAATTAAAATGGTAAATTTGCTAACCCTAATGAATTTGAGGCTAAAACTTGGTGCCATGCGAAAATCTACCTCACTGACAATCACACTTTCTCACTCCACCACCAGCCGGTGTGATATGCCTTTGGGAGGTTGGATAACTAGCCACCGAGGAGTTGGATAACTAGGCCACTGGGCCACAGGGGCATTTGGAATCATTGAAAAAACGAGAAAGGTTTTTGATCCGATTGACAAACTTTTCTAATGGGAACAATAATCAGTGTTCTTCAAGTAATGTTTCTGTCAACCAATCTATTGAGAGGGTTTAATCATCGGATGAATAATTAGTTTTTGTCCAGTTCAGTTAATAGAATTCACTAACTAAAACAACAATTATTTTTTTGTCAATTTATAGTTCTGTTAATCAACATATAATTTCATTGTGATGTATCGTCGCGGAATAATTTGTAATTGTTTGTATGGATTTAGTGAAAGTTAATGGTGATTTTTTGCTTTTTATGGGGTAATCTACATGATTGATTTGTGAATAGCTGTGGCTAAATGTGTTTTTTTAGCCTGCTTAAACTTAAATTGTATATAATATTTCAAATTTTAAATGTCGAATTTTATGCTGAATTTTATCAGCAAAATTTTAGGTGCCGAACTTTATTCTAATTTCAAGGTTGCTGAACTCGAACACAAACACGAACACAAATGTGGTGACTTAGATATACAATACGTATAGGTGGTGTGTAACAATGCCATGATGACAACAACTAATAGGAAAGAGATGAGCTCAAAAAGCTGTAGTACCTGTATGACAAGATGCACTCGTGGCAAACAAAAATTAGCTCAAGCAAAAAAATCTATTTAGCAAGACCAAGGCAACAACTCAAAGATTGAAGGGAAAGGTTGCATAGTTTCTGGACAGAGGGTGAGACTCTGAGCTCATGAACTGCGCATTGCGCAGTATTAGCAGAAAAGGTGACAGCTAGAAGCTTGAGATTGCACAATGCGCAGTCTCAGCTGGGTAGGCTGAAGGAAGAGCTCAGTGGCCAAGGCTGAGGGTTGAGGTTTGTAATCGCGCAATGCGGAGTTGGGCAAGCCAATGATTATGCATTGCGTAGTCCCAAAGGCCAAGAATGAAGCTTGTGCCTTGAGAATGCGAATTGCATAGTTGTGATGGCAATCACTGGCCAAGATTGCGCAGATTTGCGCATAAAGGAGAGAAAAAAGTGACAGATTTGAGTGCTGGGGTAGGAAGGAATGTAGATTAGGCCAAGGGGAAGTTAGATTAGTGAAAACTAAGCGGAAGAAACAAACATGCAAAAGGAAAAACGAACATGCATAAAATGAACCAGCAACGACAATTGTTGGTGGGCAAAAAGCAAGAAGTCAATGTGACACTTAGAAAATGTGAACGGTGGATTGAGCCAACACTTGTACAAGCTAATAATAGTTAAAATGCCAGCTACTATGAAAAGAAACAGGGAAAATAGTACTCATAGAAGCAAAAGCAACAAAAGCGACAAAAAGCGACACATACAAAACTTACTCGAAAAAGCGTTGCAAACTTAGCCGAAAGTTCCTTGATCTCATTGGGAAGGCTAGAGCTCCAAGATCGAATGTGCAAATGAGCTTTAGAGGTACTTATTATATAAATCTAGTTGGGTTAGGGTTTATGACGCGCATGCCTAAAATCAAGGGAAAAGTGCTGTCTAGTCAATTTAACGTCTTAAATTGCTCTACATAAATTATCAATCCGGGTATCGTAAACTGATGAAGTGTGGCGCACCATATGTGCTTAGTTAACCTTTTTCTTACTTCGTTGTTTTATAGTTTATGTTGTTTTTGGGGTTTTGTTCGGTTGATCTCCTAAAGTGTCTAATGCAAATGGAAATCCTATTCTAAGGTCTTAAGAATATTTTTAAAGGTCAAGTATGGATATAGATTTTAAGACAAGGTTTATGTTCCTTATAGCAACTTCCAAAACTTAGCACTTCAAAAGATCTCAAAACATGCTATTGATAAAATCAGTACTTGAACAAAAGTGTAAATATGTAGCTACTTAAATCAAGCAAAAGATGAAACACTGATCATGAAATCACTGTCTCTGCTGTTTATCTAAACACAGAAATAAAAGTTAAGCTATTGCACTCAAACAAATCAAAAACTGCAAACTAATAAAAGTAAAATCAATTTACTTCATTCATAGTCCGATAGCTCGCCAAGTAGTCTAAGCTATGACTCTGGAGATAACGTCAATGATATGAAGAATTTGATATCTAATTGCAAAAAAATAAATCTAAAATCAAATCACATCATTCATAGTCTGATAGCATGCTAAGTAGTCTAAGCTATGGCTTTAGGAGATAACGTCAATGATATGAGCAGTTTGATATCTAATTGCAGAAAAGGAAAACTAAAATCAAATCACATCATTCATAGTCCGATAGCTCGCCAAGTAGTCTAAGCTATGGCTTTAGGAGATAACGTCAATGATATGAGCAGTTTGATATCTAATTGCAGAAAAGTAAAACTAAAATCAAATCACATCATTCATAGTCCATAGCTCGCCAAATAGTCTAAGCTATGGCTTTAGGAGATAACGTCAATGATATGAGGAATTTGATATCTAATTGCAGAAAAAATAAAGCTAAAATCAAATCACATCATTCATAGTCCGATAGCTCGCCAAGTAGTCTAAGCTATGGCTTTAGGAGATAATGTTAATGATATAAGAAATTTGATATCTAATTGCAGAAAAAATAAAGCTAAAATCAAATCACATCATTCATAGTCCGATAGTTCGCCAAGTCGTCTAAGCTACGGCTTTAGGAGATAACGTCAATGATATGAGGAATTTGATATTTAAACTAACTGACAAAGCAAATGAATAAAACTGAATTCAAAGTATCACTGAAATTGAAAAGCTAAAAAAAACAAAGTCAGCAGAGAGACAAATCTCATGTCACTATTTGATGCAAAAACATGTAAAGAAAAAAACTAATCTGCAATCAACTGGTTGAACACACTTACATGAATTAAAATTGCATGAATGGAAAATCTAAACTATCAAACTTGAAAGCAATAAAATGACATACATGAATGAAATCAAAGCAAAATTACAAATTGAAATCTACTCTACCTTACATTCTAATGTGCTCCATGACATCTACTTCACATCTCCTTCCATGTTGAGAACATCAAAGCTTTATCCAAATTCTTCAAAATTACAAAGTACAACAAAGCTCTCTAAAGCTTTCCAAAGCCATCTCACAAGCCAACAAGCTTAAGAACTCACAAGCTAAAAAACTAGCAAGCTCTAAATTAACAAGCTTAAGAACTAACCAGCTAACAAATGAAGGAGAGAGATCTCTTATTTATACAAAAAGATGAGAAGCCATCTCATTAATGACAGTCCATGAATCTCTCCCTCTACCTCTAGAGTCCTAATCAAAATAGGAACTGATAAGACACGTCTTCTTAGAGTTTCAATACAATTAGGAGATGTGACACATATCCTCATGATCTCATGATTCTTTCCACTCAAATTCGAATTTGGCCTTAAGAGTGCCACATAAGGTCTTCTAGAAGCCTCCTTTCAACCTACACATGTCAACAATCTCAACCCACTTGTTAGGTATAAACATATGCACATTATTTTCTAATTTTTAACCACCAATTCACTTAAAAAGGCTAAGAACTAATAAAGTTTGGAAAAACATAAATGTGGCCCAATGATAATGAAAGTGGGATGAATGTAGTGACATAGTAGTGAAATGGAGGTGATATAATGGACATAATAGTGAAAGTGTAATGGAAATGAATGACATTTTCAAGTCCCAACAAGTGCCACTTGTCTTAAGATCAAAATTAGCAACTTAGTGCCACTTATTGAGCATTAGTTAGGCAATCCCTATTTTTTAGGGACGACAACTCAACTTTTTTGGGGAAACCCTGTTCACACAGGCAGAAAGGACTGCACAATCAAGGGGTTGCACAATTCCTGGCCTCAGTGCATTTCACAGTTTCTGGCTGGAGGAGGAGGCTTAACACAGTTTCTGTGCTCAAGGGCTACCTGTCTTCAAGGATTGCACAATTGTGATCCTCAAGGCCTAGCGCAGTTTCTATAGATAGTGGATTGCGCAGTTCCAAGAGGGAAGATTGATAATAGGTGCATGATCAGGGTAGGAGATTGCTTGTGTTTGAAAGAGCTCAGTTGAAGTCAAATCAAGTCATTACAAGCACTTCATGCAAAGATAAGGCTTCAAGATCAGACGAAATACTTGACGATAGTGAAAGATGGGTCCTTGTGGACAAAAGGTAGGCTCCAAAATCAAGTCATGGGCAAAATTTTGGATGATGGTTGTAGCAACACAAGAAGAAGATCATGGATGAAGAAGGAAAAAAGGGATGCAACTTGCTCCATTAGATCCTCTCTTCTAGCCAAAAGATAGAGATATCAACAGTCAAGCTCATGAACCTTCGGTGAAGGGCTACCTCAGGCATATCATCCTCATTATGGTGCTTCTTAGTGATGTCACACTTCATGCCTGCTTCAACATCATGATTGGAAGGAAAAGGAAGGGGCTGGCATGATGGATCATGGTTAATGAGTTGCTTTTCCTCATGATCATGCTTAGGCAAGGGAAAAGGCTCGTCATCGTTGGTGATCACAAGGAAAGGGTCCACAGATGACTTGAATATATCCTTAGGATCATAAGGAAAGTAGCGAAAGACAAGTCTCCTATCGATATCATCATCATCAGTAACATAGATAGGGTCCTTATCAAAACGATGCCCATCGATTTCCTACTTCATCTCTTCAATATGCAAGTAATCATTGATGTCAATGTCCAAGGGGCTAGTGGGGTCATCTTTCTCAAGGTTCTTGATATGCACAATGTCAGAGAAAACATCCTTGAAAATAATGGGGCTATCTTTAATTCTACTTTCTAAGGAATCCTCTTCCTCATTTTCAATGAAGGTTTCCTCTTGAATATCTAATGCTTGGCAAGCTTGTTCCCTAGCTCGAAAATGCTCAAAAAAGCTATCAAAGAATGCTTCAATTGATGAGATGCTCCTTGGCTTGCAATTATATAACCATGAATTATGACCATGGAGAGATCTCATGAACAACATTATAAGGACATCGTGATGAATCACCTCGGCCTTTGAGGCATACGCAACAAAGTTTGCCACATGATCAATTGCAGAAAGTGGATAACCATCAAACTTGGGCACCCCACGTATGCTAGTCCAAGTGACATGATTAGAGTGTCCAAGGATGCCAATGATGTCCAAGGCGTGAATTTCATCAAAGAAAGACATCCTATTAGGTTACACATATCAATCATGTAGGAGTCGCTAGGGTAATTTCAAAGACGCCTTGAGAGATGCATGCTTCACCCTACATGCATTGACTTTGAAGTCCAATGAAGAGCTAGGGATTCATTCTTCCAATGGAATCACTAGATAAGGATCTATATTGTCGTTAAGGAAGAAGGTGAATATTTCATGAGGGTAGACTCGCTTCTTCCCTGACAACGATGTCAAAAATGTTGCCACACAATCTAGCAGGGGTTCCAGGAGGGGTACCTACGGGACAACTACTAGACCAAATGACAACAATGGGACAAAGACCCATTGTCACCTCAGTCAGTGTCCCCTGCTCTTTACGGACTTTCACCAATGGGAGGAGTTCCAGTGTGAGGGAAATCACCTAAAATGATGGGATCAATGACAAAGTATGAAGTGATTTCCAAGGCCCATTCAAGGAGAGGCTCAATTAGGGCTCAATCCTTCAAGAGAAGATAAGGGATCTCTAAGAAATACCTATGAGGAAGACCTAGACCTAGGGTTAGGGATATTCAATAATAATGAGTATGCCTAGGATCAAGCCTTCCAAGATATGGCAAAACCTCTCTAGGGGATTTGCAAGATGATTCTTCTTCAAATAGGGTTTTCGCTGCACTAGAGAGACCTAGAAAGAAATCCAAGTGAGATCTAGGATTTTTGAGATTGATCGAGGGAGGAATTGTTAGGATATTCCGACACATAGGAAATAGTTAAGTTCAACTTGGTCTAGTATAGAGTTAGGTAAAGTGTGTTTCTTTACCATTGTACATTTTGTAACTTACAATCCGACGGTCACGATATGTAGTGATCCGAGGTTCATTCTCTCCTCGGTATTACCGACACTTGATCCGTGGCTTGACACCCGATTGGTCCATGAATTCTACTTAAAGCGCATGGAGGGTCATTTGTAGGTTAACCGTGCATGAGAGAAGCTTATGTAAATTTTCATTCTTT
>APFE030593734.1:163986-198808 GCA_000404065.3 Pinus taeda | reverse complement strand
TTGATCTGTGATCTGTTTGTGAGCGGTGTCCTTTTGGTGTTCTGTCTGAGGAACTTACCCTGTAAATTCCTACAGGAATTCTTCCTTTACAGACACTAGTTCATGCAAGGATAGGAAAGGGTCAAGAATGATGAAGCTTCTTTGAGCTTATATGTGCAAATGACCCCTTATAAGATCACCAACCTAAGACGTTCAAGATGAGCTTTCAAAGTTAGAGCTAGGGCTTGAGATTTCTCAAGAATGAATTGTGGGAATTTCTCGAAATTTTGAGGATTCGTAGAGGAGACGCCAATGCAGTACCTTGTCCAAATGGAGTTGTAAAATTTTTCCTCTAAAGGAATTCGCATGTAGCCCTAGCTAAGTCGTCTATGAAGGAGGCTAAAATTTTTGGGAAGAAAAACAGAAGGGAAAAAGGGGTGATCACCAAATTTCTTGGATCAGTGCTTAGCCCTTGTGCTAAGGAGTCTATGTGATTCGAAATTTGGCCGAAATTTTCTTCAAGGAGGCTAAAAAATGATGCCCTAACAACTACTCTTTAACATTTACCCACCCAAGATCTATGGACTTTCATGGAAGAAAATCAAATTTCAATCCACTAGGAACATTCAACTACTTGTTATTCAATGAGTAACATGTGCAATTTCACAATCCAACAATCTTTACAATGATATTCAATAAATTAGGGCAGAAAAGAAATAGCTAGTTGCAATAATTCCACACATTAGACATTTTTCATGCAAAAATCTTCAACAAGATTACTTACAAGATAACAAGAGATATATCCAATCCAATATCAAGATGGCTCCAAGGGAGAAAGAAATCTCAGCTCCAAATATATCGAAGTGCATCAAGAGATCTCCAATAGACAACTAAGAGGAAAGTGTGAAATTCCTCGGGAGAATTAAATCCAACTGATGATGATGTTTGATACAAATGAGGCTTAACTCTACTTATATGAGCCTCTAAGAGTTCGAATTAGCCTAAGATGTCCCTAAAATTATTTTAATGTGCAAAATAGCATCACTTTGGCGACAAGCCCACCAAATAGCTCGTAAAGTGTAAGTTAAGCCATCCAAAATGAAGTCGAAATGATGTACCAATTGTGTAGGAGGGTTGTTGGAAGGTCTAATTGAGTCCTCAAGTGCCATGATGAAGAAGAGGGTTCCATGAATGATGGTCAAAGGGGTGGTCCCTTGTTCTCCAAGTAAAACACCATGTGGTGCTCCAAACTGGCTTTGGGCAAAAGTAGTGGTCTCATGGGTCTTCTCGTGTAAAATAAGCTTGTAGATTGCTCCAAATGACGGCATGGATGATGAGACAAACCTCCTTGGGGCCTCGGATCAACTGCCAACCCTGTATACAATGCTAAAGCGGTTGGGGGCACTTCTGGTCCAAGTGCATAATCTTGCATATAATGTGGGGCAATGAACAAGTTGCTGAAGGTACCGAGGTTGCCCATGGCGTGTGATAATGCTTTACACATGACCCCCATGCCTCTCAACACTTCCCCTACAAGTGTCAATATGATCCTCTGGTGGGTTTGGATCCTGTATTGGGATACCAAGCCCACAGTGAAACCACCTGCCAATCTTGTATAAGATCCAATGTATCTCCTCACCTTCAGATACAATAATTCATTAGTGCAATTGAGTGAATAAGCTTGTTAATCAAGGGCAAAAATGGAAACTTCATAGTGGGTTTCCCTTCTAGATTTGGGGCTTTGAGCATGTAATGGTGTTACCTCCCTTGGTAGGAATAGTTAATAGACCACCCTATTAGGTGTTTCCAATTCTTAAAGAGAAGGACATGTCCAAGGTACATCCTAAAAGTGGTAGGTGTCGTGTGGATAATGATGAGGTGGATGGAGACATAGGGGTCTCAAGGTCAAATGACATGGGCTAAAGGGTGGTAATGATGAGGGATGTCCACATATTTGGGTGTATGAATGCAGGAGGGAGAAATCGTGGTACATGAGTTACTGCAACCTTTGTTTTTCTACCCTTCTTCATTTGCCTTTTGCCTTTTATTGATTTTTCTTCTATTATATTGCACGGGGCTCTAGGAGATGAGAGCATGATGTGTATGATATAATAGTGATAACCCCCCTATGGTGGGGCAATTCATCGCCCACTAGGGGTTGGAACATCTATAATGATAAGGGGTAGAGCTCATGTGTTGCGAAAATCGCAATCACGATTAAATTGACGAGGGGAAAAAATCATAAAACTCAGGAAACAATCGGTAAAAATCGGGAAAAAATCTGAAAATAGAAAAATATTCATTTTTTTCAAATTTTTAAATATCTAAAGCATCTGCAACATAAAATAAATACATTGACACATAAATATGATAAAATAACTAATATATAAGATGTGTAATATCATTCTAGTGCTACATCACACATAACAGTGAATCATGTCCTGAATAGTAAGTCCCGACTCCTAAGTCCCATCTCAGCCTCAAAATATCAACAAATATATAATAATGTATCTCATATCATGAATCATAATGTCATATACAATGAAATGAACCAAATAACTAATACTATTGATTTCCTCTGCACCTCTTGAGAAAAAAAGGAATAGCTTTCCCTTTCCCTCTAGATGTAGATGCCGGTAGAGTTGGCAATGGACTTTGTTGTGCCCTAGAAGTTGAAGAACTAGGAGCTATAGGAGGTAGACCATGTCCTCTACTGGTGGCAGGGGTAGCCTGGATAGGTGGTGTCACGTCCTTCTCCTGTTGCTACTCCTCCTCCTCCTCCTTCCCCTCCCCCTCTATGCCTTCCACTTCTTTCTCTAACCAATCATCGGCAGACTCCATAAGAGGCCTCTGGGCCTCAACTCCCCATGCAACAGTGGTGTCAATCCCATCCAATGGGATGGCCTCCATATCAGGTATCCTCTCAAGTTGCCTCACCCACAATTGAAAATTTTAGTAGACGTAGACCATGTCATTAATTCGCTGGGACTCCATCTTATACAAAGATCATAAAATAATAATTATAAAAAAAATATTATTTAATGAATTCAAAAAATTAATTGAAAATTTGGAATATTTTAAGTTTTAAGTTTTAAGTTTAACTCGTTGCGCTTCTTGTTGTGTATTTTTTCAAATACACTCCAGTTGTACTTGCATCTTGAGGAGCTACATGTTTGGCTGAGGATTCGAATGGCAAGCTTTCGCAGATGGGGTACTCTGGCACCATAGCTTCTCCACCATGCATCTACAACAAAATTACAAATAAGATAAACATAAAAAAAAATGAAAGTTGAAAGTTGAAGCAAAGTATGAAGTTATGAACTTGAAGAGACAATGAAATTTGAAACAAACTAAAAAATACTTGGCATCTTAGTCTTCTTATCAACCAAATCCATTTCAAAGCTAAATGTGCCACCTTCCGTCTTGTATATCTCCATTTCTTTGGAGATTTCTGCACGTCATGCTGGAGATCACACCATCCTCTGAACACAGGTGAAGAATCCATCCATGATCTCAACATCAAATAAGAACCCACAGGGGTAAGAAAATGCGGGGTTTAGGTAGATCCCTGCAGCATGAATGGGACGATGGGGTGTGTTGTTCCATAGTTCATCAATCACTTCCCATAGGAGTTGTTTCTGAAACCCCTCATCTCCCTTATCATCATAGTAGGTCCGAATGGATTCTTTGGCCCTATCCATGGCCTCATACAAGTAGCCCATTGCGGGCTTATCACATCAACTAATCGAAGAACCTTTACTGAAGGTTCAGTAATGCTGCACACCTCCTGCACTCTCGCGTATAAGTTTTCCTGGTATGAAACTAATCTGCATATGGCCTCTCCCTCTGGTTTGCGGCTAAATGTCAAAGCACACCCCTCATTTGAAAGAAATATTCTCTTCACATTCCACATAGAATTCAAGAGGGATTGAAGAGATATGAAATTGGTGGCAAAGTGTGTAATGGTAGGGCGCACTAACTCCTTGTTGTTGGTGAATTTTCTCATCAAATGAAGCACAGATGCATGATTATATATAAATTTTGTAATGTTTTTTGATGAGTCAACAATATCTTTGACAAAGGAAATTTTTCCTATGTCCTCCAACATCAAATCAATACAATGTGCAGCACAAGGTGTCCAAAATAAAGTAGGATGCCTCTCCATAAGCATTTTGCCAGCAACAACATAATTTGCAGCATTGTTCGTTATGTACCCACCTCCAAAATAAACACATCTAGCAAATCACATAATAATTTTGCATCTTTGATATGTGCAGATGCATCAACAGATTTCATAAACATTGTCTCATTGGGGAAATTAACCACGAAGTTTATAAGGCTTCTCCCCTTTTGGTCGGTCCAACCATTTGACATCACAGTGCATCTTGTTTGTGCGCATGATGCCCTAAACTCCAATCTTTTGGTGCATTCAACCTTTTCATCTTGAAGAATGCGTCCTCTAAAGTCATCGGAAGAAGGGATTTTGTGCTCTGGGCCAACAATTGCAATAACATCAACAATAGGTTGGAAAAATGGATTATTCCTTACAATGCTGAAAGGAATATCACTCCAAAGGAGAAACTTGCCCAACAACTTGTTAGCTTCTTCTTTCTCCTTTTTTTTAAGCATTGAAGAGATAGATAGTTGTGAACCAGCCGTAGTTCTAGGAACAAAAAATGATGAGGTAGCTATAGGGTTGGTTGTAGATATTGATGCTAAAGTAGAACCAGTCCCACTTTCATATTCACCTCCTAACACTCTCCCTGCTAGTTGCTTCCTCAGATTTGACTTGGACAGTTTGGCTTGATCTAATTCTTCCAATGATCTGAGGGCTCTTCATATGATTTGCGCATTTGTATTGGTGCAAGGCTCTACCTCATGTCCAGGGATTTGTGCAAGGTGATACTTCAATCTATAAACCCCCCCATCATATGATGCCCTCACAACTTGCAAAACAAGTTTGATCTATCAAATCCTCCATCAGGTTCACCAAATTCCCACAAAGGGTCCAATTTCCTTGGCATGTTTGTAACTTGGTTGAACTCTTGAATTTTAATGTAAGATGAAGATTGAAGTTGAAACTTGAAACTTGAACCTATGGCACAAGAAGAATTGCAAGTTAAAAAAAAAAATTACATACATAACACAACACATTGAATTTTTGACAAACAAAAAAAAATTCTCAACTCAATCCAACAATAATAGAAAAAATGCACATTCAAACGCACTAAAAATGATGCAAAAAAATAGAGCACAAGAAAAAATTAAACTAATAAATCTAACAATCATGCTTTTTGCATTTTTGACCAAAATGAATCCTCTCCACTCTATGCAACAACAATGAAAAAACAATCAAATCCACTCAAAAATAATTGATAATTAATGGGTTATAAAAACCCAAGCAAAAACAAGAAAAAAATGGCCAAATTTGGTGCCCATACTTGGAAACCATGGTTTGCCAAAGAAATTTGGTCCAAACACGAATTTCTCTTGCTTGGGATGCTAAAATCTCCCGTTTTTCTCCTCCTCTTCCCTAGTAGTTGCCTTTCTCTCCTTCTCAGCTCTCAAACAAGTCCGTTGTCTGTTAAAAATGACAAATAAAACTCATGAAATTGCTTTTAAAACGTGTTGTCCTGGAGGGCCATGATTTTTTTGCTCGAATCGCGATTTTTTCAACGGTTTAAAAAAAAAAAAAACTTCATAAAAATCGAGCGATGTTATTAGCAGACTTAAAAAATCGCAATGTTCGCAACACTGGCTTTTACCCACATGCTAAATTTTATTGTCGGGCCATCTTTTGTATTTTGTAGTATTTTTCCTTTTGTATGTGGCCATATTATGCTTTTATCCTTTTTTTAGTTGCATTGACTTCCGAGGCATTGTTCCAGGCCTGACCTAGACATGTGGACAAGGGGAGGGAGATGCCATGGCCTTGTAGACCCAAAGAGGGAAGATGATAAAATAGGGCATGTAATGTGTGGAGGGGTGTGAAAAATGTGGAATGGGAAAATGGGACCACGCTACCAAAATATGGGTTTCTCAAGTAATGCCCATCCTAAATCTATGAGCCAGTAGGGGAGATCCCACAGGACGAGGGTTGAGGATTAACCCCCCAGTTAAGGTAAGGGAACAAGACTACAGTCAAAACTCTTCCTCCTTCCAAGTCACCCAATAATCCATACCCAAGTGTGCTAAAAAAGAACAAGCATAAACACCCGATAGCATAATGAAAAATCATACCTTTAGGGTTGGATGTCCCACCTTCAAACATACGATCTCTATAGATGGGCTAGGGGACATATGATTGGATCAGGGAGCGGAGATATCTAGCACACTATCGACTACAAAGGTGGCTGTCAGGGGCTGCCGGCTGAAGACAAATCTAGGAGAAAAATTCTCCTATGGGTCACCCGCTGGTGGTGGGTAACAGAATCCATGTGGAACACACCTCGTAAGTACAAACTAATACATCAAGTGTCTCACCACAATGCTAATACCAGACAACAATTGCTGTGTGCATCCATGATGTGCTCTAGGGGTATGAATAGATGTAATGTGTAATCAACCACTTCCCTCTAAACACCACAGGCTTACGATTAGCCCTGGTAAGAACAAACCACAAGGGAAGTGCTGGGGAAAGTATGTGCATGCATAACCCTATGAATCTCTGTGTCATCCTGTAAAGTCTCTATCATGTGATGAAAATAACAGGTGAAACCTCATGTAATCTGAGGTGTAATAGATAGCTTACAGATTTTGACACCAAATTGATCCAGGTTCTGCTTTATGAGAGTGGAAATATGATTTGCAAACATTTTGGGGGTTTGACACAATGATGAAAGATTCTCAGGAAGACACCAAGGTACTTACAAAATTTTAACAGTTGTAAGCAGATGTGATGCTATCTATAGAGAATTAGAAAAGGCAGAACTGCTTACAATGAAAATTGGCAAGTGATTTATACTAGAAGTGCAGGATAGGATCTGAGCCAGGTTATTGCCATCACAACTAGAAATGAAGTGCCTAGGAGAAGGAATGCCCAAATCAATCCTTGATACTGTATTGGCTCCAGGAAATTTATATCTTCTAAAAGCACATGTATAATTTAATTTTGTTGTCGACAGTTTACTGGCCATACAATTTGTAATTTTTTCTCTACTATGGCAACCATAAATTCATTTGTAACTGTTCAACTCAATGCAGATAGTACCCAGGTTTCTATTTTTTATTTTCTCTATAAAGAAGAATCCTTAGTAATTGTAGTGCTTGTGGTGCTAGACATCTAAGACTTTGTTTTTCATTGTATTTACATTTAAATGGAAATTGTGTGCTGAACTTCCTGTGCGTGTATTTGTGTTTGAGAGTTACAGAATTTGATCCAATGAGGCAAATCATATGTAAGAACTTGACGAGCAAATTGCACATCATTGAATCTCCTATAAGTTGTTTACTAGAAACAAAGACTACAGCCTAACTTCTAAAATTGCGAATTTAGATATCTTCTAGAAAACTTGAATCAAATATTCTATGCATGTATTTTATCTATGACTTGTAAAAGTTAGTCAGGTTTTGAATCCCATGAATAAGATAATTATTTACACTCGACACCCTTTTGTCTTTGCAGATCTCTTAGGGTCTTGTTTTTAGAGGAAAGTACTATTGAAGATGAAGGTGGAGAATGGTTACATGAGCTTGCTCTTCATAATTCTTCATTGGAAGTTTTGAACTTCTACATGACAGGTTTGGAAAATGTTAATGGTAATGACCTTGAGATGATAGCAACAAACTGTCGATCTCTGACCTCATTAAAGATAAGTGAATGTGATATTCTGGATTTAAGAAATGTATTCAAGAAGGCCACAGCATTGGAAGAGTTTGGCGGTGGGTCATTTAGTAGCAATGAAGAGCAGGCTGTAGAACCAAATATTTATGAAATGGTTAAATTCCCTACAAATTTGATGTCATTGTCAGGACTGAATTACATGAGTGAGACTGAATTACCAGTTGTATTTCCACGAGCATCTTCACTAAAGAAACTGGATTTGCAGTATACACTTTTGAGCACAGAAAACTATTGCCAGTTGTTACAGTCGTGCATTAATATTGAAATTCTTGAGGCAAGTTCCTGACTTTAAATTCTGGAAACTATTTTTATTTCACTTCATGATATCCATAATATTGAAAATGGGGTGCAGGAGAAGTATTAAATGATTAAACATTCTGTCGCACTCCCTATGGAAAATTAAGAAAAATTGAAGTATTATACATAGAACATATGAGTGTCAGCATACATGTGAAGAATTTTATGGTAGCCAGATAGTGTAGCTTTTATGCGTCCTTTTGAAGACTGTGTTCAAGGGCTTGTTCTGTACACCTATACGACAAGCACAAAAAATAGCGATAGTTATTCTTTAGTGTTTATACATCCTCACTCAAGCAACCATGAGACATGGGTGTATGCAGATCAATTCCAGTTTTCCTTTTGCAGTGGATCTTCTATAACTTGTAGGGAAAGCTATATGGGATGCCTAACCTACTATGGAGTTTCTTAAATGGTCAATAGCACATTGGCATCACAATCTCCCTTATAGCAAAAGATACCTAGCATGTTACTACACTCACCACATAGCTACAGGCACGTGATTACAACTGTGGTTTAAAGCTCTTATCTCAAAGGGGAAAGACAACGTAGTGTTGGAACTTGGGCTTATAAGTATGAATTCTCCCTCATTTTAGTTGGATTTCATTTACCCTGACATGTTGCCAACACATACTGGAATCATATATCATATGCATAAAACATTATGTATGTGTTGTTGATCACAATTAAAAATACAAACATATCAGCAGGTATGTATGATTTCCATGAGCTTCGTGTCCATGTCACTAACGTGGACTCAAAGTTTTATCTATGCCTTAGATGCTTTCAAACTTAATAATACTCATGGAGCATAATTTCCTATCATTTACAACGATGAAAGCACACATGCAATTATCAAAACCAAAATGTATAATCATGGGTCCAACTAAATAGCCACATGTATTGCTATGCAGATAAAGGACATTGAAAGAAGCCAAAACATATGATTTCTACATGCATTAGGTCACAGTGCAAATAACTAATAACAATCTGAAATCTAGGAAAAATAGAATAAAGTCAACCTCAACAATCAATTCTTTTGGGCATTGTTACGAGTCTTTGCCACCCAAAATCTTGCTAAATATGTAGTCCACAATCTCAATTCTGGAAAATAAGTTGGCAACGGTCCAATTTCACCCAAATACATAGGAAGTAGTCTGATCCCAAAATATGGCACTATTTTGTAGTCTAATATATGCAATCTGTTACAAACAACAATAAAATAAATGCATGTTTCTCTCCTGTATCACTGCCTTAATTATGCAGATTGTTCTCGTTGGACTCCCATAACCTATTAATACTGCATGTTGTTGTATGAGAATGGGGGGTTTGTATCATTAAAATTTCATAATTCAGACGTGGTTGTGCAAAAAATGGGCAATAATGATTTTTCAGTGGAAATTATTGTTTAACGAGGAGGTTAATCTCCTTTCAAATACCTAAGAATAGCCAAATATGCTAACACATGTCAATACATGACATGAATGATGAAACGAGGCAAATGAAGGGGTACCTATAGTACTCCTATTGCATTGGACACCCTCCAAGCTGACATGCAACTAAATAGTTAACATCCCAATGGCTATGGAAGCACATATGTAGGTATGCATGCATTTATACGTGTGTAGCCATCTTGGTTAACACCCCTAATGGGGCTTGATTGATGAGCAAGCCAATGTCTAAATTATGGATTCTTCTTAGATTAATTTGGTTCTTTTCCTCGCAACCAGGTGTTTGTAATGTACCAAAGCTAGAAAATGCAAATACAATCCACGAATATTAAGAATTTTCTTTGATGTATTTCGCCAAACACTTCCATTTCTTTAAAGAGACAGTAGTAAACATTTGCAACAGAGAAATACGAGAGGAAAACAAAGAATTTTTATTAACTTGATTAGAAGGTTTACAATGCACAAATCAATTTGCTGAACCTGATTATAATTCCAGCAATAATAGATCGACTCGGCCTATAAGGAAAAGATGATTTTGGCCCAACAAATGCACTGCAACTTCAGCAATTTCTCTCTCCTTGGTCAATGTACCAGCCTTCAAAAATGATTAGCTCGGATCCCCTGAATAAATCTACCCTTCTCAGAATAAACTCATCTTCTAAGCGAAATCAACCCTTCAAGAAGATGATCTCGGTCCTAGATATACTCGACCCTCCAATGAACTAATTCAACCTCAAATAAATCTGGAAGTGGCAAGCAATTTCGTCCTCCAAGCAAGAAGAATTTGGCCTCGAGAAATGTGCTCTTGGCCCTCCAAGAAGAATACGTACTTGGCCTCCAAGGAAATAGGCTTTGGGCTTCCCCAGAAAAATATGAATTTGGCCTATTAAGGGAAATAGAGAACAACCTTCAAGTGTAGGTGAATCTCAACCTCCATGGTACTTGATTTCTCAATAAACTCGCCCCCTTGGAATAAGAACTTGACCTCCAGGAATATTCAGCCCTCAAGAAATACAAGCAACCTGACCTCTCAAGTTAATGCATTTCAGCCCAAGAAATACCAAGTAAGTTCGGACTCTACGAGAAATGATGAACTTGGCTTCATTGAAGAATTTTCCTGGCAATGCACTTAGCTACCATGAATAAATTCATCCCAAAGAGAAGTGTGATTCAACCCCCTTCAACACTGTTACCAACTAAAAGTGGATGACCTCTAGGAGAAACTTTTCTCCTATTCATCTCTTCTAGTTGCAGCCCTTGAGAGCTACTTTGTAGTCAATGCGATGTGCCATTCATATCTCTGCCATCTACATTAGTCATATATTTCCTTACCCATTTGTCAAGAGCACATGTTGGAAGGTGGGCTTTTGATCAAAAGATACTATAGTCATTATGCAATACTATATTCATTATGTAATCGGGTGCTTATGATTGTTTGTATTTGGGCATTTTGACATGGATTATGGGGTGACTTGGAAGAAAGAAGGGTCTTAGTTGTAGTCTTGTTCCCTCACCTTAAATGAAGGGTTAATTTTCTATCCTAGTCTAGTGGGACCTCCCCTAATGGCCCATGGCTTTAGGAAGGGCCACTACTTGGGAAGCCATGATTGATATAGCGTAGCGTCATCTATCCCTGTTCCATACTTACCACTTACCATATTATATTATGAGCCCCTATTCCACCTCCCTTCTTCGAGTCAATTGACCACTGGTTCATTGGGATTCAACATGCACACATCCTCATACCTTGGGTAGGGCCTGGAAATGCACCTTGGGAGGTTGATGCAACGAAAAGAAAAAGAAAGAACCTATGATGGCCATGTTGCCACTCAATCTAGTAGGGGTACTTAAGGGACAACTACTAGACCAAATGACAACAATGGGACAAAGACCCACTATCACCTTAGTCAATGGCCCCAACTCTTTATGGACTTTCACCGATGGGAGGAGTCCTGGTATGGAGGAAATCACTTGAATGATGGTATAAATGATGAGGTATGAAGTGATTCCCAAGGCCCATTCCAAGGAGAGGCTCAATTATGGGTCGATGAAGGAAAGGCTCTCGAAGAAAGACCTAAGAGGAGAGTTAAGACTTAGGGTTACAGATAGTCAATAATGATGAGTATGTCTAGGATCAAGACTTCCAAGGTGAGGCAAGGCTTCTCTAGGAACTTTGCAAGATGAGTTTTCTTCACAGTAGGGTTTTTGCTCCACTAGAGAAGCCAAGAAAGAAACCTATGTGATACCTAGGGTTTATGAGTAGGCATGGGAGGATTCCCTCCAATGTGCTCACTAGGCCAATATAGGTAGGGAAAAGGGTCTTGTTACCGCTCAAACTACTAGGGGGTCTTAGAGGGGCACTTGCTAGGTCAAGAGAAACAATGAAGCTAAAGCCCACTACTCTTTATGGACTTTCACCTATGGGAGGAGACCCGATATATAGAGAATCAATTATAAAGGATAGATCAACTAATGATGGTTGTGAAGTGATCTAGGGGAGGCTCAAGAGTGGGACTTGCTTGCTTCTTAAGCAAGGTACAAAGCTTTCTAGGATAAGGGTATGAGGATTTAAGGGCTAGGTTCAAGGAGTGTGAATTGTAAAGGAGCTTCCAAAACCCTAAAATCCTTATTGAACTTGGTTTCCCGAGTGGTTTTTGAAGAATTGACTTTTTAAAGGTATGGGACCACACGGGACCAAGTGGACCTAGGTTAAGTTAAGGGGAGGGAGTTTAGCAACCAATGATGATCTAAGTCTAAACAAGGAATGGGAAAGGATGAAAACAAGAGTTTCCACTTAGAGGGGCCAAATTGATCCTATGAGGTACTATCCTAGGGAACACCAGGGAAAAGTTTGATCTCAAGGCTAGGGCTTGGGATAACTTGCAATCCCACTGTTGGAATTTCTTCAAATTTGGAGGAGACCTTGAGGACACACCAACGCAATAGAGGCCAAGAGATCAAACTTTTTCTATGGCTACTTTGTTGGGAAAATGATGCCCTAGGGACCCTAATGTGGCTAGACCTAGAATAAAGAAGGAGAGGTGAAGAAAAATGTTTCTTTAAGTGATCACCTTGTGGAAGACCAGTGCCTAATCCTCTGGGCAGATTGGAGTCAAGAAGAATATGAAGATAGACTTCATTTCTAGGTCAGCTAGGCCTTAAGATCAACTTCACTTGTCATTAGGGAAAAGGAGAGTGCCTTAAAAGCTTTTATACTTCGTTTTGCAAGGTGAAGTGGCTTATCAAGATAATTTCAACCATAGAATTATCCCTAGGAGAATTCGTTCAACATACATGGCCCATACATAGAGATATGCTATATAGAAACATATTTTTAAAATTCGGAGTAAATGCTTGCAGCAACTAGCCCTAGTATAGAAAAAATCTCATTATCAATGCATGTGACTAAGAAAAAGAATAATAGCATTAAATTTGCACTTACATGTAAGAGAATATATCCAACCACCAATAGACTTGCCAATCATGAAGCTCCAAGATAAGAAAAGACAATCCATACATCAAACTTCATCCATGCTTCAAAATTTTGTCCACCAAGAAGGAATAGCGAAAATCTCATGAGAGATACAAGTCCAAACCAAGTGATGATGAGAAATAAGATCTCATCATTTGTATTTGTTAATTTTAGGCAACAATGGTATGTTCTATGCTTTAGAGCAATTTTACTTCAATATCTTTATTAGCCCACTATCAATATGCAGTTTAGCAATCACATCAACATGATAGTAAAATGTAGATAGAAGATAAACATAAACAGTAGAAGACAAGCTAAGACAAGAGGACACAGGATGTGGCACTAGCCAGGGACAAACCCCAATGTGGGGAAACCCTTGATCAATTCTTCTTTTAAGTCTTCACTAGTTCAGCAGAGAGAGATAGTACAATTTACAAATCTGATTATTTATAACAGCAGCAAAAGAGCCCTAACCATAAAAGTCAACATTGGTCAACATGGCAGATTTGACCCTCAAAGATTCGGTCAACTTTAGTCAACTTCGGCCTCCAAACAGCAAGATGAAACAACCCTCAAAACAGTCAAATTCAGCCCAGTCAAAGTCTGGCCAAACAATCCACCTGCAGTCAGCCCTAACCATAGTCAACATTGGTCAAACAATCAATGAATTGCCTCGATTTCTGTGCCTAGAAGTGCGGCCTGCCCAATCAGAGATAACCCTCACAAAAACGCACTCAAACAGGTCAACGCTTGGTCAATGCAGCCCAAAACATTCTTTTGGAAATTCAGTCAAACTTGGTCAACATCCAAAACAGAAATTTAGTTGTCCTTTCCTTCGCACGTGTGGAGAGATAAGTTGCCTAGAAATCTGTACCCAGTCATATGAGGAGAGAGAGAGAGATGTGTGAAGATGAGTATGTCCAAATGAGGATGAGGCATCATGTATTTATAGGCTAACGTTGAGGATAAATAGACGTGATTGTTGGGTTTCTGAGCCTACATGAGTTTGCTGGCCAACCTTGATAATTTGTCCATAATCAAAATAAATTCATAGCTTCATTTGTACATGTCAGAATCAGATGATCTCTAGATCAATCCTACAACTCTCGGAGAGAGGAATCCAAGAAAATATCAACTGTCATAAATAAGATGACCCAGGTGGAGTTTGGCCCTAGTTTCCAATTTTAACACTCCCTCTCAACTAGGGAGAATTCCACCTGCTAATCCATCTGCCAATCTGTACTATCTCTGCCATCAATGCATTGCTCTGCATTGTTCTGCTCTGCTGAACTATGAAGAAGAAGAAGTGATCGAGAATGTATCATACCATTCTCTACTGCCTGAATTCAGTCCCAATCAAAAGAGAGTGTCTCATACTACTCTTTCTGACCTGAAGTCAGTTCCCATTGATCACATATCAATATCGGTCATCTTAGCATAAGGATTACAGTAATACGCGATGCGTCTATCGGTAGTACTGTGGTCACTATCCTCATTTCCCTACTTATTGGCCAGATGAGAGGTATTTCCCATGAGTCCCAAATTACATGGGTAGGATGTCTCAGCAGGAGAAGGATGAACCACTCGTCTTGTCTACATGTCGCCAAGAGGTATCACAGGGGAAGGATTAACCACTGACCCTGTACACAACAAACCACTAGGGTAAGGATGAACCACTCACCCTATGGTTGCTCACCGCTCCAGGAAGTATCCCAAGCCCTCCGGAGCTCCCAGAGCTTAATGTCCATATAGGAAATGAGGGTCTCTCCACGACTCCAAGTTGTTCTCGGAAGGCCAAGAATTTGACCTTCCCTAGGGGCTTTGTCAGAATATCAGCGACCTGCTCATCAGTCCAAATGTGATGGAGCTTTATTGCTCCTCGTTGTACCATATCCCGGATAAAGTGGTACCTAAATCTATATGCTTGGAGCAATCATGAAACACAGGATTCTCTGATAATCGGATCCCACTCTGGTTGTTGTAGAGGATCATGGCAGTATCCATCACATGTCCAAACAACTCACTGAAGAGCTTCCTCAACCAGACAACTTCACAGGAGGCCATACTAGCAGCTATGTATTTGGCCTCGGTGGTGCCCAAGGCAACCGATTTCTGCTTCCTGCTCATCTAGGATATCGAAGTAGAACAAAACGAAAAACAGCATCCAAAAGTGCTCTTGCGATCCACCACACTAGTAGCCCAATCAACGTCAGAATAACAATGCAGCGTCACATTTCTGGCAATGTATCTCAGTCCATGAGTGATTGTGCCCCAAAGATATCTCAGAAGGTTCTTGGTGGCAATCCAATATATATGATGAGGCTCAACCATGTATTGGCTCAATGTGTTAATTGGAAAACATATGTCCGGACAAGAGTTCACTAAGAACATCAGTGCTCCTATGAGATAACAATACTTAGAAGCATTTCCCAATTCAGGTCCAACAACACTACCACATAACTTCTTAATGTTAAGTTCCATTGGAGTAGTCACAGGCGTGCAGTCTACCATCCCAAATCTTTCCAATATCTTTACAACATATTTTCCTTGAGAGAGGAAAATTTCGCCTAGCTTTTGCCAGACCTCCAACCCTAGGAAATAGTGTATTAATCTTAGGTCCATCTCAAATTCAGAAGCCAACTCCCTCTTACATTTGTGAATGAGAGGGTCTGCACCTATTAGAAAGATGTCATCCACATAAAGTACCAAAATGAGAGGTTTATCATTTTCAACCTTAAAGTAAAGGTTTAGATTGACTTCACTTCTAGTGAATCCTAGCTTCATCAGATAGCTATCGATCCTCTCATACCAAGTCGGGGTGCTCGCTTCAACCCATAGAGAGATTTCTTCAACCTGCATACATGAGATTCCCGATCATGAACCTCAAACCCCTCGGGTTGTTCCACATAGACTTCTTCTTTGATTGAACCATGCAAGAAAGCGGTCTTGACATCTACCTGATGTAGGTTCCATCCTTGCGAGGCAACACGGGCTATTATCGAGTGGATGGTGGTGTATTGGGCAATAGGTGCAAATATCTCATCGTAATCTACACCTTTTTTTTGAGAGAAGCCTCGAGCAACAAAGCGGGCCTTGAAATTTTCTGCACTTCCATCAACTCCATGCTTGATTTTGTAAAGCCACTTAGAAGTGACAACCGATTTGTCCTAGGGTCTAGGGACCACATCCCAAACATCTTCATAATTGACTCGTATTCTTCATTCATAGCATCCTTCCATACTTGTTGCTTCATGGCTTCTTCGAATGATGAAGGTTCATTTTGGATGATAGTGCTCATGGAGGTCAAATATCCTTGGTACCTGTTTGACTTCTTGCTTTCATGGAAAGTCCCCCTTGGTGCAATGTGCCTCTCAGCATCTTCGAGAGTCTCCCTAAGCCATGAGGGTCTCCTCTTGGAGGAGGAAGGCTCATGAGGGAGTGGATCAATAGGATCCATAGGTTCATCAACATCAAGCATCGTTTCGTCCTCTTTTTCACCTGGATATCCGGTGTCAGCTTCTTTGTCCTTCCTTAGGATGGGAAGGTTGTTGATCCTCCCGAGGGCCATATCTTCGTCGAAGGTGACATCATGACTTATCTCAGCTTCCTTTTGACCAACCACATAAATTCTATATCCCTTAGAATTTTCATTATAGTCCACAAAGATTCCTTTCTTCCCAGATGCACCCAATTTGCTTCTTTTATCTTTCAGCACATGAAAATATACGGGGCTTCCAAAAATTCTAAAATGAAAGACATCAGGTTTCTTACCAGTGAACATTTCTTCGGGAGTCTTGGAGTCCAATGCTTGATGAGGGAATTGGTTTTGAACATACATGGCGGTATTTGCAGCTTCAGCCCATAGAAACTTCGGAAGGCCTTGATTATGAAGCATGGCACAAACAACTTCTACAATAGAGCGATTATTCCTTTCAGCCACACCATTCTGCTCAGGAGTGTATGGCGTTGTTGTCCCCCTCTTAATGCCAACTTCTTTGCAATAATCTTGGAATTCATTGGATTCGTACTTAGTCCCGTTATCAGTCCTCAATATCTTGATTTTCTTCTCGAATTGGTTTTCGATAAAGGCTTTGAAGTGTCGAAACCAGGTGAACACTTCATCCTTCCTCTTCAAGAAGTAGATCCAAGTCTTGCGAGAATAATCATCCACAAAGGTGAGATAATATAAGTATCCTCCCAAGGAGTTTATGGGCATCATACTAGATATGTCAGAGTGGATCAATTGCAATATGTCTGTGGTCTTGCTATTACTTGAGGGGAATGGTCCCCTTGTAAGTTTTTCTTCGACACATCTCAGACATATACCTTCATGCTCTACTTTGAACTCGGGCATATCTGTCATCATCTGTCTCACATCGGGTAGGGCCTTATAATGAAGATGGGCGAACCTTCGGTGCCATAGTTCAAATCGTAGAGATGTGTCGCAAGACATGGCTCCTAATGGACTTCCTCCAACTTGATACAAAGTGTCAATCCTGAACCTGAGAGTAAAAACGTCCTTGAAATCTCTTTTCCAAACACGTACCTTTCCATCGATAAAAGCCACCTTGAATCCTTTATCTTCCACTACTGAAATGGACACCAGGTTCTTCTTAAGATCGGGTACATATAGTACTTCTTGCAAATGAATAGTGTTATGCACCTCTAGAGAAGAGGTGGGGAGACATTGAGTTGTAGTCAGGAGGACTACATACCAGGAGCAAGATCCTTGAGGTGCCCAAACTCTTGGATCATATCTGGCTACGGAAGCCCTTAACGACAGTAGCAGGATGACAGAGATTGGGTGGAGCAAAGTGTAGTGGAGTAGCAAGGCAGTGCTTAGGTGCAGGAATCTAAGGCATCGCAGTGGAGGTTGCAGCAATGTGAGAGGCACAGAGGTGTACGTTGCAACACAGTGGCAACAAAGGGAGCACAGGATAGCAACAAAAGCAACTTCAGTTTCTTGAGGCTTCTAGACTGACCGGGATGTCAGTAATTGGGTAGATCAATTACTTACTTCTCGGTAACTAAGTTGCAGTGCAACAGTTAGCAGTGGCAGTGCTAGGGGCAGCATGGCCAGCATATTGAAAGGGAGTTGCAGTACAGATATAGTAGTGGCAGTGGAAGTGTCATGGGCAATAGTACAGGAAGCATCAATGCAGATGATGTGAGGCAGCAGGCCAAGCATCAACACAGGTACCGGTGCGGAAGGATCTGTGTGATGTTCAGTGGTGGAGCATTACTAGAGCACATTCCTCGCTTAGAGGGAGTGTTGATTTGTGGTAGCATCGGAGGTGCTCTAGCCATGAATATTGGTGGAGAGGGTAAGGCACATAAGATCTCCAAGACCTAGAAATGGTTTAGGGAAATTCCATCCAGTTGGAGAGATATTAAAATAATTAATATTTTTAATGGCGTTCATAAGTTTAAACTTAGGAAATATAAAATATTAATGGGTATTAATATCAAACTGGGTGAGAATGTTCTAAATGACATGGATTAAGCCAAATTTAATCTTAGCCATAGATTAGAGACTTAATCTTGGCCGTTGAAGACTCAACAGAAAAAGTATAAGAGGAGGCTTGAGGGTCAGTTGGAGACACACCAAAACTGATTAGTCAGTTCAATTTTCGGAGTGGGGCTTGCTGAGAATATTCAAGCTAGTGGTTTGTTGCAGTGAGGGGCAGTGAGTACATAACAGATAGGCAAGGATAGTGCCAGAGGGTCAGCGCAAAGACCGAAGAGGCTGCCGCAGAGGCAGCAAGAGCTACACAGAGACAGTTGGGGACTGTGCAGAGGCAGAGAGGCCTGCATGGGTGATGCAGAAGGGCCAAGTGCTGATGCAGAGAGCTAGGAGGTTGACGTAGAGGCTTCAAGAGCTACGCTGAAGCTAGCAGGGCTGATTTAGGGCCAAGAGGAAACACCAGAAGGATTTTCGTGGGGCAGACTAGAGCCGAGAGGCTGAATATTTGTCTCTGAGAAGAGGTATTACTGCTGTGTAACAATCTCTGTTGGGTGAGCCATTTTTGGCACCCTAGTTGTACTCAAGAATCTGCATAATAATAAAACCCTCAGAACTGTTGCACCGATTTTCCCGCATTGGACTTTTTCGGGGACGATTGTCCAAAAATAACGGTGTCGCTTGTGTGTTTGTCTCAGTATTTCAGTCGCTGATATTGATATGAGTTAAGGTTGCATTTGTGTTTATTTTAGTATTTATATTTATAAATAACTTGTTAATGGAATGAACAAGTAGGAGAAATTAAACCAGATAATGCAATAAGGATTTCTAACGTGTCAGACTTAGAAATTTCAACAATAGGCAATTAACACTTCGGAGATCAGTATTTAATGCAAGAGAATAGTTTCATTTCTCGTTTTAAAATCATCAATGTTGAAATCAAAATGAAATATAGTGATACGTCATGTAATTATATCCATAATAAATGAAATGGTAAAGAATGAAGACTATCATAACAAAAAATAGAAATGGAAGTAGACTCAAACTACTAGTCGTGATCAATTTGCATCTGATTAGGCCTCTTCATCTATGCGCTTCAAGAAATTATCAACATCATCTTTGGGAGTATTAAAACAATCAACCCCTAGTTTCAAATCTAACCGTAGGTCTGACTTCTTTGGTGAATGAACTGTAAAAGGATTGATGCTTCTCCAAGTTTTCACTGGAAAAATGCTTTGCTGGATATGAAACACCTTTGAGAAATCATAGAAAATCCTTGTTATCCATAATTTCCTTCCTTTGAAAGAAATTTGTTTACGAAAATCCAACTTCAAACTCCTTAGTGTACTCAAACTAGCATTTGGTAGGCGAAAAACAACAAACATTAGGGTTTGGGATTGCTATATAAGGAAAAGGTAAGGTAAGGGTCCCACTCTTTATCTTTCTTTAAATGAAATCGTACATTCTTTTTTGTTGTTTTTATTTTATGTTTTTCCACAAGGCTGCACCTTGTTGGGGGGTCCCAGAGTACCCTCAACTATCGTGAGTATCCCATCTCTGCAAGGGAAGTCCCCTTTGAATTCCCCAAGCACTGGGAACATACAAGGGATGATAAGGGAAACTTTGAATGAAGTTTTGTTTTTTTATTAAACCATGGTGAATCAGTAACACGTTGGAGTAATCTGGGTGAGGCCCAAGGTGAAATCTTTTGGTTGCCACTATAACACCAAAATTACATCCAACAGCCCACAAGCAAGATATATTGATAAATTATGACTTAGCAAGCGTTGAGACATCATGTGGCCAGGGGCACCAACTCTTTGAGCCCTCTCACAGTAGGCCAAACATGCCTATTGGATTTGAACCCGAGTGGATGGGAGAAGAAACGGTGCTCCAACAACTCGAGCTACCAACACGAACTATTCCGAATGAAGTTCTCAAGTCTAGAGAGCATGGGGAACATAGGTACATGCTGCCAACCCCCAGGGGCATGTCCTCATGGTACATTGGCAAAATCTTATAGTGCATTGGGAAGTTTGGCCAAGTTCGACTTCAACGAGCGAAATTGTCTAATTTTGGCCCCAATCCGAGTTAACTTTGGCAAGTATTGATATTACTCACTGATTCCTGTACCATCGATCTATATAGAGGCCAAAGAAATGTTACTTACGGCTATGCTGCACGAAACTTCAAAGAACCCGGTGTTTCGGGTCATACCCGTACCCGAAACCCTGAAACTTCGCCGAAACTCGACCATCATGTAATCATTTATTAGAGTTAATATAGACTTGTTTTTCCTTTTAAATTGTCATCTATGGGTCTTATTCCCTTTTTTCTTGCAAGATAATGTGTTATTCACTTCTATATATTATATATATATATATATATATATATATATAATGTTTTGGCTGACGTTGCGGCCAGCATATCCATTTTTGGGAGGTGACGTTTCTAAACGTACCCATTTTGGAAACTCCGAAACGTTTCGGCATTTCGTGCAACTTAGTGTTACGGATAATGAGAAGTCCAGCTTGACTTCATTAGCACTGTGTGTATCATGAAAAATCCCCAACAAGGCATATCACTTCATCTTTTATATAGATAATTAAAACACTTGTATTCCACTTCTCTTATCCCGCAACTTTTGTGCTCCCCTAGGAAAATTATTGCTTCCAATCCTCTTCCCTCTTCTGGAAACATTTATAGAAAAATAACTTGGTTTAATCATCTTCTATTCTCCAGAGTTAACATAGTTTTGTGTCTGTGACCAATTAAATATTTTAAAAAGCACAACTTTTCAAGCTCTTTGACAATAACTTGTCCTTGGCTCATGTTGCTCCTACGAAAATGATGTTAGAGATGTTTGTTTAGATCACTCTCACCTTGCATAATATAAATACCGCTCTTGCTAGACAGTTGATCTCATTAAATGATAGATCTATGAAGAAAATTCTCCTAAAGAATTCCATGGGGATTTATGTACAGTAACAGTCTAGAAACAGTTCTTCAGCATTTTTTTTCAATCAGTTAGTTCTCAGGCTTTATTGATTATGTATTTATATATGCTGATATTAACTTTTCCTTTGACGAGCAACGTTTTGTTCACAGAATATTTAGTATCCTTTTCCCTCTTTAAACATAAAGGCTTCCTTCAATTTCTAACCGCTGTCCAATGCTTGCACGTAAACAGGTTACGAATGCGATTGGAGATAGAGGGTTAGAAGTAGCAGCTGAGAATTGTAAAAAATTAAGGCGACTTAGAGTGGAGCGTGGGGAAGATGAAGCTGGTTTGGAGGGTCAGCAAAACTTTGTTTCTCACAAAGGGCTTTCAGTTATAGCTCAAGGTTGTCCCAATCTAGAGTACATTGCTGTGTATGTTTCAGATATCACTAACTCAGCCTTAGAATCTGTTGGTAAATTTTGCAAAAATCTGAGGGATTTTCGGCTAGTCTTGCTAGACAAGAAAGAACAAGTGACTGACCTCCCACTAGACAATGGTGTCATGGCTCTGCTGCTTGGGTGCCAAAAGTTGAGGAGGTTTGGATTTTACCTAAGGCCTGGAGGATTGACGGACATAGGCCTTGGTTACATTGGAAAGTTTAGTAGCAATGTGAGGTGGATGCTTCTGGGTTATGTCGGAGAGACTGACTTTGGGCTTCTTGAGTTCTCGAAGGGATGCCCAAATTTGGAGAAACTTGAATTAAGGGGTTGTTGCTTCAGCGAATATGCATTATCTGTGGCAGCGCTTAGCTTGAGGTCTCTAAAATATATCTGGGTTCAGGGCTACAATGCAACGCCATCTGGATTTGATCTTCTAGCTATGGAGCGCCCTTTCTGGAACATAGAGTTTACTCCAGCTTCTCAAGTGACAGTGGATGGTTTTAATTTGGAAGAAGAAATTACAGATAAGCCAGCACAGATATTGGCTTATTATTCGCTTGCAGGAAGACGAACAGACCATCCAGATTCAGTAATTCCTTTAAGCTTATCCTCATGGAATCGTCAGCTCCAGCATGTATATGAATATTCTCTTTTCCATGCATATGAATATTAAGTTGCTGTGTTATAGTTATTATTGGTGTGGATCTATGTACATTTTAACCTTCTAAGGAGTGGAGCGTATAAATGGTTATGGTGTCAGTTATACTTCCTCGGCATGCCTTTTGAAAACTATAAAGGCAAGAAGAATTAGCCACGCATGGCCCTTGTGCCTGTCTTCCGCCTGCAAGCATGGATTTTATGCTGACTGCTTCAACGTTATATGGAGATGGATTCCTTAATCTGTCGCATTTAAGAGGAAAGCCCTGCTTTGTCAAATCTTATGCCTGCTGTCTGTATATTACGCAGAGGATTTGTCCATCTATAACATGATCGTCACTACTTTACCACAGAAATGAATGCAGGCAACTCCTTGAGGAGCTTCTAGATCTATTCTTTCTTGAGGCTATCACATTCTAGAAGAAAATGGTGGCTTACTCGAAGCTGAGGACTCAGAATGTATTTATGCTTGAGATTACATCATATTAACATGTAAGTTTATTGGAATCTGAAAATTCCTGATGTATCCATTTGTGGGACTTTCGGTCAGTACAAAAAGACTCAACATATGCCAAGGATTTCTGATTTGATTTGAGGTAGAGAAGGGTTCGGAGTTCTCATTTGAGATTATGGCAAGTTAGAAAATCAGAAGGATGATTAAAAGCTGAAGATTCCTTGCATTTAGAATTGGGATCAGACTTCTAAAGCTAAGCCTGGTTTATCTGTATTTCTCATTTCACCATTACGAGGTTTGCATCTTTAAATCATGGATTTCTTTCAATAATTTGTAGCTTTCTCGTGCTAACAAGACAAATTTCTGCCTAGTGTGGAGAGTTCAAAGCCTACAGTTTGATTTTCTTTTTCTTTTCGCTAAAGAAAATTGATTCGCATAAAGACAAAGGACATACTGCTACTATGTTTGTAGAATCCACAATTATTTGTACATATTCAATGTGTTTTATATAGCTTAATACAAGTAGTCTGTACGTATCCTGTATGAGACTGGCGCTGTTCTTTTTGTTGTACCTTTATTGATAGCCTTTACTTTTCGGTCCATTATCTGGAATCTGCAAAGTTAGTGAGTAGATTTGCTGCATACAATAAAAGTTCATTTCTTCTTTGGCAAGCCTGATTTATTCTAAAGTTTGGATCTAAAATCTCGTTTTCAAGTAATAGCAGTGGGTGTTTTGTTGAAATGCTCATGCTTCTTGTTTTGGCTGAAGGTAAGCTTCCTTCAATTATAGTTTTCAGAAAGCCCTATCCGGAATAAATTTTTGAGTTGCATGATCTGGCTTTGTTCATGGATGGTATGCTAATAGGTCTATGTACTTCATCGATGTCATTTTATGTTAAAAGTTGGGATCTTTTGTGTGACTTTTTTATTCACCCGCATTGCTAAATCATTTGCTGATTGGTCTGTTTAGTTTCCCCCATATCAGCAATCTATTTTGTGAACCCACTCTCATTTTTTTAGGAATAGTAGCAAGGAGACACGTCCCCTGAGGTTGGGTACACGTATTGGACATAGGAGACATCCTAGGAGGCCGGAGAAAGGTATTCCTAAAGACTTTTCGGCGTCCCTAGCCACGCAACTTTATCTGGATTCGTTTTAAAATAAATAAAGGTAAACATCTCAATTATTTTAGGGCACGCCCCACAACTCATAATATTTTGAAAAAATGGAATTGTTAATAACAATCAATAATCTACTTTCTATTACAAATTTGCCTCAACTAGCACAGGATAATAATGAGTTATTGGAGAATGCATTGATAAAAGATTTAGAAGATGTAAAGAGGGAATTGAAATTAGATGAAATTGATATTATATTAAAATGTGTTCTAATTATTTGGTTTAAAAAATTGAAATTGTAATTCAGATATGTAAAATTGATATTTGGTGAAAATGTTGAAATAATTGAATATTAAAGTTTTATCGTTTATATTATATTTGTAATAGATTATATTTTTACAGTTTTATGAATATAAATATTTAGGATTAACACTAACATAGTAATATATAAAAAAAAATGAGAGTTCATAATTTATTAAAATTTAAACTTTGAAATTTTAATATATATTTTCAATTATTTGTAATTTACTTGTGTGATATATTGGTATACTGGTATCTTTTTGGATTCTAAAAATGACATGTTTATTTGTATCTAGTTCTGTTTGCAACTTATAGTTTTAGGGCTATTGGGTTTCTATTTAACTTGGATAAATCTTGTTGAATTGGATTTATATTATATATTGGAAAGCGTATTTTTGAAATATGAATATATTTTTCTTAGTCATATGTTAAACATTATTAAATGATCTTTATCTATCTTTATTGTAGAAAATCTTAAAACATCTTTGATCTTTATAGTCGCAAGCTTAAGATTTTTCAAACTTTTGAGAAAGAGAAAACTAATGCTATAGTTGTATTCAGATTAATCACAAAGAGTAAGCTCAAGTTTCTTTAAAGCTATTATGTATTGAGAAAGATAAAACTATGCTCTAGTTGTATTTAAATATAAAAGCACCTATGCTAGTCTCTATTATCCCTCATTTTGCATGAGGCTTATATTATTGAAATATTTTTGTATGTTTGTGATTGTTATTACGAAGACAAGTTTATAGGTTGACAGAGCTTTGGATGACATAAGGGTTGTGAGGTCACTTAATGATTTTGACACCATGGTTGATAATTGGATGAGATGATCTAGTCATTGGTGTCGTCGATGGTGTTTTGATTGTTATACTCATTTATCATAGAGAGATAGCATTGCACTTGGTCATGTGGTTTTCTAGCTTTAATTTATGCTAGGACATGATGGTAATAGGTAATTGAGGATATATGACTACCTTGATGGAACACCCTAGCTAGCACCTTTGGGCTAAGTTGACATTGTATTGACATCTTGATTTGGTTGGATTCATGATGGTACATGGTGCTTAGCACTTTCCCCTTGCTTTCACTTGATCTTACATTCATTTGGGGTCATTTGACATGTTCTAGCAAATTGGAACCTCGGTATAAAAACACCCTAGATTATGTGGCTTATTTTATCATTTAAATTATTTTATGATGAGGTGGATCATGGTCATAAATGAAGCAGTCCTATTCCTTGACACGTGTGGAGGCATGCACACATTTTTACACCTCTAATTGAGGTCACCCCCCTCTTTGATGAGTTGGTTTATCACTTAGATATCGTGTTAATTTTAGATAACAATGGTATGTTCTATGCTTACAATTACTTCAATGTCCTTTTATTAGACCAATGATATTTTCCACTTAATTTCCAATAGCAATCACATAAATGATTATTCATATTGATAGTAATTGTAGATAGAACATAAACAATGAATGCAAAAGACAAGGCAAGACAAGCCAACACTAGTATTTGGCTAAGGTTAGGGAAAAACCCCAAGATGGGGAAAACCCTTTGATCAATTCTTCTTATTATTATATCAAATGTTCAACAGAGAGAGAGAGTACAATAATACAAAGTCAAAGTCAAAATTGACTTACCAATTGATGACCCAATAGCACTATCCAAAACAACCTTGTCAAATCTATAATTTTGTCCTTAGTCAACAACAGTCAAATCAGCCCTAACTAGAAGGTCAACAATAGTCAAAGTTTGATCAAACTTCTCCAAAAGAGCTCGGTCAAAGGAGAGAGGAACTCAACCTATCTTGCTTGTAAAAGTAAGCCCAAACAGTCAACAGATCAATAGTCAAACTCGGTCAACTTGAAGTCAACCTTGTTGTTAAAACTCAATGTAGGTCAAAGTGCTCATTTTGCCTTAGTTTTTGTGCCCAAAAACTCGGCTTGCCCGAACCAAAATTCTCCAGAAAAATCATAGTCAAAGGAGTTCAAATAGCCCTTGGTCAATGCTGGTCAAACCTTGCTACAGATCTGAAATTCAGCCTGTCAAAATTTGTCCTCCTTTCCGCCCCATGTGTGAAAAGATCAACTGCCTAATGAGGGTACAAACCAATCATATGAAGAGAGAGAAGAATGTGTGAGTGGATGAAATGACAAATGAGGTTGGAGTCTCTCTTATTTATGCAAGTCGTTGAGGGTGAAAAGACATGTTTATTGGGCTTCACGAGCCTACAAGATGATGTGGCCGACCTTGATAATTTGCACGTGTGGGATTCACTTGAAAAACATATTCTCCTTGTCCAAATTTAGAGATATTTAGGTTGATTTTGGTCCTATTGAAAAGAGGAATTCAATGCAATAAATATCTCCATCAAATGAGTTGTCCAAAGTGGAATTTGGCCCTAGTTAACAACTTTAACACTCCCTCTCAACTAGAGAGAATTCTACTTGCCAATATCAAACCATCAATCATCATGCCATCTTGTCATCATGTACCATCTTTGCATCTCGTCTCAGCTATGTTGAACATTGATATAGATAATGAAGAAGAATTGATCAAAAGAGTAACAAGACCTTGCCACTCTCCATTGATAAAAGTCAGTTCACATAACTAGGGGTAGAACCTCAATTGGACTTGATCCCAGATCAAGTTGTTGAACATCATGCATCTTAGACATAGGGAGTACAATACACGATGCGTCCATTTGTAGTGCTATGGTCCTTATCCATTTTTCCCAACTCATTGGCCAGATGAGAGGTACTTCCCTGATTTGGAATTTATCTAGGACAAAGAATTAAAGGTATTACAGACTCATGTGCATGGATGTGCTTATGTTACTTTATGCAACGAATCGATAAGATTGCGAAATACATAGATACTGAAGCAGTTAGAGAAAACATAACAGGCAAACATGTAAACACGACAAGTTTAATAAGGAGTTCACCCAATACTCCTGGGCTACGTCTCCTGGTCTAGCGTTCAGTGGTGGCTTCTCTATTATGTTTTCAAAGTAGAGTTTTTACAACAGTGAGCTCAATTTGAGTCTCACTCAACAGATATAAATCAGTAGAACTGGACTTGGATCCCCTAAGTCTCTGAAGTACACAGACTCTCCTTACTGAAAACTTGACCTCTCTGGGTCACAGTAGTATGAGCCCAATTTGAGACTCATACATGATAGGCCTATGCCAAGGAGTTCGCTTGAACCTCTCAAGCCTTCTCGGGAGTACACAGATTCTCTGACTCTCTCTGGCTCTGTCTGGTTTGATGCTGCCTTCAGGTCAGCTCGACTTCTTCTCTTTGTTCTCTGCTTTTGGCTTTCTGCCTTGACTAACTCTCCTTGCTTGCTTTGTTTCTGTCGGTTCATGGCTTTAAAGCCAATCTTCTTTCTGACAGTTCATTTCCGCTTCTCGGTGCTGTGGTTCTCCTGCCTTTGTCCATTTGAATTCCCCTGTTTTGCGTCATCATCATTGTGTAACGCCTTACAGGGAGGTGGCCACTTGTTTCATAATGAACTGAGTGTCAGTTCTCTTGGAAATGTTTGAACGGTCGTTATTTTTGTTTAACTCGCAGATTGTCCCTGAACATGATTCCTTTGCCAATTCATCGTTCATGCCGGACTTCAAACTTTATACAACTCGGTCCGTTTACCTCGTTGAATCCGGTCATCCGTCGGATTGCATGTCCGCTGTCGATCTGGAGCCTCCAGATCCTACGGTCTCCATCCATATTGGGCAGGTAAGTTGTGTGATGTTTACCCGTCCGATGTGAGCGGTTTTCTCTCTCTTTCGCTAGACGCGTGGCACCTAATGTGTGGCATCGGGTGGGACTCGGTTGATACCGCTTACCGCTCGAAGCCCTTTCGATATCCTATTGGTTTTCGTGTGGGACACGCCTCTGACGGAATCGACGAATTTCGTATGGTTTTTGACTTTTCGGCTCTGATCGCTCAGGCTTTGTCTTCTCTGAGGGGTTTGCCCAGCGATATGCAATAATCGCATATTTGAAACCTCCCCTGTTTCTCAAAAAGGCTTCCTGTTTTGCTGTTTCGTGGCAGTGCGCGTTACCATGGGCCAATGGTCCGCGTGCTTGACTGAGGGTCCTTGTTGCTTGGCGCTGCTCACAAATTACAACTGTTCGAGGATATTTCAGATAAGCTCGACCTTTGTAAGACTTTGAAACTTTTCCTGAATTTTACAGAGTTATGAAAACTTAGAGAGTTCTTTAGGATCCAATTCAGATCACGGCCTTCCCACTGAAAAATATTTTGGACCACCAAAAGTTGGTTGTTAAGCATCAATCGAGGGTACGGATTCCTCGCTTGCTCAATTTCTATCCATTTTGCATTGCTTGGTTTTGAACCTTTGAGTCCAATCCTCAGGTACTCAACATCCCCCCTGCGCGTAGTTCTCACCTTCCTGTCCAAAAATGTATCTTCCTGCAAATCATTGAGATATTCAGGGAACAGATCATCAATAGAAGGCAATTGACTCTGCTCTTCGGGATCTTCAGTCAATGAAGGTTCAAATAGTCTCAAGCTGTCTGCATTAACAACTGAGTGGATGTGCATGTAAGCTGGTAAATTAAGGCAAAAGGCATTCTCACCAATTTTCTCAAGTATCTTGAAAGGTCCATACTTTATTGGTTTCAACTTCTTACCTTCACTTTGAATTCTGTCTTTGCTTATATAGAGCCAGACTGGATCACCAACTTGGAAACTATGCTCAATTCGATGCTTATCATGTTTTGTACTTGGCTTGGCTCTTTTCCAGCTGTTCCTGTACTGCCTGGTGAATCTCTTGGATTTGTTCGATGAACTTGGTTGCTTTGTCCACATCACTATGTCCATCAACCGCTATGTCTTTACCAAAGACAAAATCCAAGGGAGACCTTGGTGTGAAACCAAAACAAGTCTCAAAAGGAGATCTCTGTGTAGAAGAATGTTTAGGTTCGTTGTAAGCATGCTGCAGATAACTAAATGTCATCCCAAAGCTTGTGATTCTTGCTTGCAATACCTCTGAGCAACTGGATCACGTCTTGTTGGCCACTTCTGTTGGCCATCTGTTTGCGGGATAAAAGCTGTGCTCTTCTTCAGTTTGGTGTCCATCAATTCACACAAATGTGACCCAAAATTTCCCAACAATCGGGTATCTCGATCAGATATAATGGAAGTGCGGTTATCCCAAATGAACCTGTTATCTCAAAAGCAAGTCCTGATAGGCTGTTGGTCAGGTTGATTCTAAGTAACTATTTCAAACCAAGCTTTTGACTAAGGCTTAGCCTCCTTAGCCTGAGAGGGCTCTCTCAAAAAGGTTATTGATTTTGATTAATGATAAGATGGCTAACTCTTGTGGTGTAAGAACATGGACAAATATAAAGGCTGGATAAGTATTACATAAGTTTCCATTGGGCCTATGGAGTCAATCATACTTCAGTAAACTATGACACTGCCTTTACATAGAAGTCAGGGCACTTAGCATTTAGATGTTCAGAATACAAATTACATAAAACCACAGTTCATACATGCATACAGGAAGTCAGAGCACAATCAGTGAATTCTGAGTGATTATGCATCCATGCAACTGTAAAAAGACATTAAGTAAAGAACAAATCACACATTCTGAACATGACAAATCCTTCATGAATCCTGAGAAGAAAAGCAGATGATTTATATTACTGAAAATGGTCTTTACATAAGCTAAAACAATACTTCTGTTATCAAATTTCCAACCCTCCTTACATTGCTGTTTCAGCTATATATATAATCCTTATTCTAACTGATCAAGATTCCTCCTCAAGCATGAGGGGAATTCGAAAACTACTTCTATTACTAACAACTCTTAAACTCTAACTACTTTAATAAATACAACATAATGTTAACTGGAGTTTTTTAGAGATCTAAATCAACTATAACTCTAACTCCATATTACATGCATAATGGCCTTAATTAAGATGATTCCTTTCTTTGACATCTGGTTCTCTTTCAGTTTGGCGGAGATGGGTGTTTAATGCTCTATGTTGACCTTGGATGCTGTATCTTCTTCACTGTTCAGAAAAATTAGGAGACTGTCCTTGCTTCTCGGCTTTATGGTCTTCGAATCTTCATAAGTCGGTTTTTTGTTGTTGTCCCTCAAAATATGACGGTGGCCACGTTTTGATGTGTTGTCCATTGTTATGAAACCTGATTTATTGATGTGCTGTCCACTGTTTTCCATTTGTGAAGATAAGACCGCCTTTAAGCTGTCTGATATTAGATTGTTTTAGCTTCAGCAGTTTCGTAGCGCGCTACAAAACTGCTGAGCTTTAGTCATCATCTTCAGCGTAACAATCAGAAAAACTTTGTTCTTGTCTAAGTGTTTCCATTCTGTAATAGGATTTCCATAATTAAGATTTGATCCAACAGAACTGGAACCAATTACTGCAAAACACCCTGCTCAACGAATTTCTTGTGAAGAGAAACTAGGAAAAGACTCCTCTGAAAATAAATCACAGACATGCTTGTCCCAAATCAGATGGAACAACTCCTTCATTGACAATCCCATAGTAATCGTTGCATTCAGGTTACCACCAACTAGAATAGCATCAATGACCTCTCCAAAAGTTGGCTGTTTGAGCACATCCACAAGAATCCATTACTGCCCTGCACATCATCAAAGTAGCGTAAGCCTATTTTGGAACAGACCTCTTCAGGACTTGTCTGTGCCATCAAAAGATCCATTATTAAATCTCCATATTGCGAGACTACACTTTTACATTCCTGGCTAGCAAGCCCCGAGGCACCAATAGCTTCATTGATTTGCGCCACAATCCCCGAGGGATCAGCAAGCAGAGAGGTTCCGGAATCCGCAATGGCAGCACAACCTCCATTGCAAAATCTTGTTGATTGACCACCTATGAGGAAAGTCCCCCATGTCAAACTGCCAGTAACCTTCACGTGTGACTTGGAACATAAGTGTGTTTACCCTGGAAATGATCGGGATCTACACCACCAAAGACAATCTCTCTGCCCTCTTCATCATCCACTTTTCGATTCATCCAAAAAGAGAAAACAGGTTCTTTGATTAGGCCCTGGTTAACCATATTATACCAGACTGGCACAACATTGTCTATTGAGATTTTCTGAAAGCCAAGCCCAAGGATACCATCAAATTTTGCAGCTAGGAAGGTAAGGCCTGGCTCTTGTGTGACTTCAGCAAAAACCTGATCTTTAACTACAAGTTCCCCAGCAGTCACGTGATCTTGACCCAAATATCCAGATACCGAGCCACTTCCATACTGAATACTAAATGGTTTACCATTGACACTATAGGAGCTTGATTGGCTTGCCTTGTACTTTGAATGAAAATAGCAAGCAATCGACAAGTAACATTTCGATGAAGGCACCCAAAGATTAGAGCTTCCTGTGTCGAAAATTACAGTGAACTTTTGAGGAGGAGTACCAAGACCAATTTCTCCATAATACTTAGCACTTATTTCACCGTCTTTAAGAACCTTGTCACGCTGTCTCATTCGCCAACTTAGAGGCACGTCATCTGCTTTTGTAAAGCCACCCAATGGATGGAGGAGTAAGATAGGATTCTTGTAGCCCATTCCAAGAAGGCATTTGCGAGTGTCTGCCATTAGCAAGGCATGTCCATTGTGAATAGGATTTCTAAGTTGGAAAGCAAACAATGCATCTGCTTTGCGCTTTTCAAATTCATCACGGAGTTCCTTATGAGAAAGCCTATAGTGATCAAGACCATCATTATAAGTGATCTGCTCCAGAAACTCCAAATCACCTCCAATAAGCCAATTGCCTGCATGAACAATTGCCTCCTCCACATATGGCAATCCTGGAGCAGTTGTTCCCCATGTTCTTGCAATCCGCTCCTCTTTGTTATGTTTGTAAATTTCAATGTTTCTGAGAACTGCAACAAGTTGTCCATTCGAGTCCAGCAATGCAACGCCATTCGACTGCCCGATTGCTTCTTTCTGCAGGTCATCAATGACCAATACAATCGGTACCGACATGTTGACAACTGAACCATCCTGCAGCCTGAGGAAATTGAAATGAAGTGTTTCCCACTTTTATGCACATGCGAGCCTCCCACTGTAATTTTGCCCATTAAGTTATTGTTGCTCAACCTATGATATGATTGCGGTGATGAATCTTCAACTTCAACTTCTTTAGGAATTGATTTGGTGCTGCTCATCTTTTTCAACTTTGCAACAAAAAGCCATCCATGTTATGAACATGCGGATAGAAACACCTTGTCTTTTCCAAAGATGGGTGAAAGCAGTGCTCCCTAAAACGTATAAACCCGTGTCGACCGAAGTCCAAACCACATGGGACAACCTTTACATTACGCTTGCTAGGTGCATAGTTCACAACTGCCTCATTCTCTGCTACAGTAATTTAGCAAGTTGAGTATGCTACATAACCTCCTGATTTTGAGCCTGCATCTGCCACGTCAATCGCTGCCAGAAGTAACTTCTTTTGCAGAAAAGCACCTTTCGTTATATCCACCGCACTCTTCTTACTTTTCACATTTTCATCTTTCCAAATAATATCAGTGCCGCTGCAGGATGCATCTAACAACACCCTCTCAACACTTTTGGCACATCATCCAGAGTAACATGGCCCTCATTCAATAGCATTTTCACCAGCTCAATATCATCAGAATCAAGTGCTCCCTGTATTCTTCTGACATTTATGTCATGTGTAGTGTTCTTACCTTGTCTTTCCAAAACAAACTTTGACCGAAAGTCAAAAATTTGATTGGCTAACTCGAGAGGAAGCTCTTTTTCAATAGTTATAGATTCAATATTGGACCTGGCCACTATCTCAATGCACTTGGTCAACAATGGATCATTTCTAGTGTGGCATGTGTTTGCAACTGCAAGAATTGTGATTACATCCTCTATATAAGCATCTTCCACAATATCTACAAGATGTCGCTGATTTTTCAAATTCTTCTTTATCCTTGCTGAATGCTTCTGATAACATAGACTTGAGCTCATCATACCGTTGTCTTTTTATTTTTCGTTCTTCTGAAGTGCCCTTTTCCAAGCAAGTAAATTCTGACATGTCATCATCCATAATCTTATTGAGGATGTTTGAACAGTGAGGAAAGAAGCGCTTTCCCAGTTCAACAGTTTTTGAGAGGGCCTTAAACCTAGATAGGTGCTCCTCTTTTATCGTAATAGGTGTCTCATTAAGATCAACATTGGTCCTTCGGTTCCCTGAAGCAGGATTATAATCTCCAACACTCGTGAACTCTGAAGTTGAATCCACTTTTGCAATATCCATGGCTAGTTTTGGTTCCAAGGGAAACAGAAGCCTTGCCAGAGCAACTCTATTTTCAAAGTAGAGCAACTTCATACGCAAATTCTCTCCTGCAAGCGCGAGAGAATGAGACGCGTCTCCCAAAAGTGGCTCCCTTGTCTTTGCCTGTTCAAGAATTTCAATGCATAGCCCGTCCTTCAGAGTTTCCTTTCCTGCTTCTGTTATGCTATTGTAATCAACAACTTTAGTAAGTCTTCTTGAGATTTGAAGTGCATTCCGTCCATCAGCTGTTACATCTAAAGGATTAGCTCCTTTTGTTAAAAGTGCCACAGTTATGACAGGCTCTTTGCGCATTGCTGCTATGTGAAGCACTGAGTAGCCTCTACTGTTCCTAAGATTGACATCTGAGTTTCCAAGTTCCAACAACTCTGTTGTAGTCTTTGGATCACAATATGATGCTGCATAATGCAGGGCTTTTTGCCATCATAGTTGCGGATTATGCTGTTGCTGGGTGCTGAAACCCTTCACGGAGCAAAGCACTACACACACGGAAACCCTTTGAGAAATTTTTAAAAAATGAATGTTCAGGATTTAAAACATTTTTTTTTTTAAGTGATAACAGGTGGCTCCACTTGGGATAGTGTGCTCCTGTAGTACACTAAGAACCTGTAGCTCCAGTGCCGCTATCCATCCTCTAGAAGAAAACTTTGAACTTCTGCCCAATTTGCTCCTCAAGCCTTTAATGATTTCTAAACGAAGAATTCCAACTGCACCTACTGAAACAGATGCTCAGTCATCCTACCCTGAGCTTATTTGCACATTCCTACCTACCCTATCAACTGCAAGCTCCACTTGTAGCTCAAGCAACATGATATTTCCAATAAAGCCAATCAATTGTCCTTTCTGATATTGGAGGCTCTTGACTGCATTCGACCTCAAAATAACCATGATAGTGAGATGACCAAATCAACTTATAATGTACCTGATCTTCATAATGCAAATGAAAATGAAATACTGGTGTGCAAAGCTTTGCCATGTATTCACTTATAGGGTCAAAGAAGACATGATTATTTTGATGATCATCATAACACTCTATATCTTCAAACAACTGATCCTCAAATACACAACATTTATTTG